>JAKGSA010000707.1:205541-364175 GCA_033558755.1 Philaethria dido
TATATATATATATATATATATATATATATATATATAAATTGAAAATTTACTTAACTGCTTAAAGGTTCAAATATATTTGCATAGAATTAGTACATAAATAAGACGTAGGCACAAGTTTATCTTTTGATTCTAGGTTAAACTATATATCAAAGTAGCGCAGTGGTCAGCGTTTGGCTATAACTGCGAGGATAGTGGGTTCGATCCCCACTCTTAAAATGATGACATTAAAATTCTTTTTTATTTTTTATTTTTTTTTTATACCACGACGGTGGCAACAAGGCACACGGCCCACTTGATCTCTAAATCGATTTCTCGAACACGAATAGAAAATGAATAGCATAGTGTATTGACCCTAGGTTTTCTCTACTTGCCCTATAAAGCGAGTAAAGATATAAAGGTGCAAATCTAAATTAAATTACGTTTTGATTGTTATAGATCTGAAGGTGAAAAAGTGCGTGTCGGTGATGACTTGATTCTCGTATCTGTTGCTACTGAGAGATATTTGGTAAGTATTAGGTTTATATTATAGTTAAATACAAAGCAAATTAAAATTTAGATCGATTTCAGTTAATATAGAATTAAATTTGTGCCTCATGAACATTTTATTTTGCCTCAATTCGGCGGAAAGTGGGGAACAGAGCTGTTGCAAGAGAACAGAGTGTCTTAACACTAGGTGAGAACCTATATATATATATATATATATATATATATAGGTATATATGCGGGATAATGCGTGAAGTTAAAAGAAAATCATTTTATTCAATGTCTCAGCTTACGACATTAAAGGTACATAGGTGGATTCTAATATGTGATACTTTTGTATTTAAATTGCTTAAATTCGTTTAATTTTTTTAACTATTATAATAATTATTTTTTTAACTTCACGCTGTATCCCACATATAGCAGGGTAGGCAGAGGGAACCTGAGAACCTAGTGTTAAGAGACTCTGTTCTCTAACAACAATTCCGCTCACCACTTTCCGCCAAATTGAGGCATTGCGTGTTGAGTGGCAGAACTCAACGCCGCGCTTTGCCTTGTTACCAAGCTCGGGAAATGGAAATACTAACATTTCCTAGATTATTATTTATTTATTAAGTAATAAATATATTATTTCCATAACTGGATCAATCATTGTAAATTTCTTATTTATATCTTGCACTTTTATCAGCATAACCAAAAAATACTTACACAACACATCGTTTTTTTTTTTCATTTAAATAAATAGATTCGTGCACGGAGTTGAAAATTGCAATTATATCAATTGTTTGACTAGTTTATTTGGAAAGACAAACTGCGGTGTTAATTTCCGCAACTTAACACGCAATGTCTCCAATTAAGGCGAAAAGCGGTGAGCGGAGTATCATAACACTAGGTTTTTTCTGATACCGGAATTTTGAATTATTTGAAAATTGAATTTTTATTTTATATATAGAACGTAAAATATTTTTCAGCACACAACAAAAGAAAACGAAGTGTCCATAGTGAATGCATCCTTCCACGTTACCCACTGGTCGGTACAACCGTACGGGACCGGTATATCTCGTATGAAGTATGTAGGTTACGTGTTCGGAGGTGACGTGCTACGGTTCTTCCATGGGGGGGACGAGTGTTTGACCATACCTAGCACTTGGAGTAAGGAAGGGGGACAGAAGTAAGTTGTTTTTTTTTTTGTAAAGAAGTTAAATCGATTTGTTACTAGGACTTAAAAAAGATATGTGATCAGTTATAGTTGGTATAATGCTTAAGAATCATGATTTAAGCAATATAAAAATATATACAAATTTACTTTATCTATATTAGCATCTATAAAATGACGGCCTGTCGTAGCGCAGCGGTACAAGCGTGCGACAGGTTGTGGGTTCAATTCCCACTCCGGGAAATGGAAATTTTAAATAGTATTTCGTATTCTCATTTCCTCGCTCCAGTAAAAAGCCCTAAGCTCGGCGTTGTGTTCTGCCACTCAGCACGCAGTGAATTAATTTAGCGGAGAGTGGGAACCGGAAAAGTCAAAAGAGAACGGAGTGTCTTAAGGGGGGATTCTCTTGTAGGCGAAATCAAAAAAATCGTTTTTTGGGATTTTTTTAGGGTACTAATAAATAATGAATTTAACGAACTTTTCAGATTATTTTATTACAAAAACTTAGCAAAAAAAAATTTTTTTTGTAAAAAAAAAAATTACATGTTGTCGAATTTTTGGCATATTTGTGCAACTACTGTTTTGAATTAGCGGGCAGGATGCAGTTCCATTTAATCATTATATATAAGAAAAAAATAAAAAAAAAGTTTAATTTATATATTTTTTTTCACTTTTGAAAGAGAAAAGGAGCTTGTTGCAAAAGAGAAGTCACTTTGACTTGCTAAAAAAATGATTAAAAACTTTTTTCGTGTATCTTTTTGGTTCACATAGAAAGGAAATTTATTTGAAAAACACGTGACTAATGGAACGCCTGTTTACACCTGACAACCCATAAATCGCGGCTAAATGAGAGTTGGCAACCATTTTTTTCTATTCAAAAAAGACAATATAACTTCTATTTCAAAGAAAAAAACAATTACAATATATTTAATGAACATTAATTGCGGCTAAGTTTTGCTATGGCAACCCTAATGTATTTTATGTTACTGTCATGCATCATCAGTTTCATAAAAAAATATAGCATATTCAAGCTTCGGCTATGAATAGTATGACAAGGGTCAAGTCCACTCGAAAGAAGTTACGAGGCAGACAAATAAAACAGTCTAAAAATATGCTTAAATAATAGTATTTCTTTAAATTTATGTAATAAATTATTTTTATTTTATTATTGTATCTAGATTTACTCCATAATAGACAAAAAGTTAACAAATATTATTTTTATCAATTTCGTGAGACCTAAAGAGACTTGTGTGTAAGCCTGCTAGTTTGGAAATAAAAAAAAATAAAGTAATGTCAAAATTATCAAACTTTTTATCTTCACGCTGTATCCCGCATATAGCGGGGTAGGCAGAGGGAACTAGAGAATCTAGTGTTAAGACACTCCATTCTCTTTCAACATTTCCGTTCCCCACTCTCCGCCAAATTGAGGCATTGCGTGTTGAGTGGCGGAACTCAACGCCGCGCTTTGCCTTGTTACCAAACCCAAGAAATGAAAATACTAAATTTTACATTTCCTGGAGTGGGAATCGAACCCACAAACTGTCGTGTTTTCAGTTATTTATATTTATATAATTTTCAAAATGAATTTTATTTTAAATTTATTAACATATTTTGCAATAGGCTACTAGAATAAAACGTTTAAACATATTCAGCTGCAGTATATGACTAAGGTAGATGCGTAGTGAAAGTAATTGGATATAAAACAAAAGGTGCAATTGTTCCGCTCGCTATGTAAATAGCGATGTTTGTACGCTTTGTTTTGAAAATGCATTTTTCTTTGTATTACGTACATCACTCTTAGAAAACTTAAATAGTAAAGGTTTTCTATATTTACCTTTCTGCTATTTGCAAATTTTTTAGCTTAATAAAAATATAGTTATATTTTTAAAATATTTCAAAAAAGGAGGAGGTTCTCAATTCGACAGTATTTTTTTATGTGTATTGCAATAACTTTTTACTGTGTGAACCAAATTTGATTATTCTTTTTTATATGATCGCTTGAGCTTCTAATTCTGATGAATAATTTTCGAGTAATTCGAAGTAATTGTGTTAAAAAGTACATTTTAAATAAATCGGAATCTTTTCTTGTTAAAATCTTAATTTTTTAACATACAAAATCAGATTACATACGGTGAATATCATAATACATATTATTTTTCTTATATTTTATTCGTTCACTGGATAAATTTTGTTCGTATAACCCATAAAAATGGTATTTCCTTTGTCGATCACACACATTGATCCACACAAAATTTCGTTACTCAAACAATATTATAATACAAGAAAATATATGCTAAGAAAGGATACTGTATGTTAAATTATTTTATGATATTTTAATTTTTTTATAAATATATTCCACTGGTATTATAAGTGCTAAAACTTATGAAGGATGTTTGCTACTCTTTCACGCAAAAACTACTGAACGGATACACACTACATGAAAATTTACTCCAATATAGCCTTTACATCAAAATAACACATAGGCTACAATTTCCAAAAAAAATTTATAATTTATCCATAATATAACTAAAATAAACATATAAATTTCAGCATCGTAGTCTACGAAGGTGGCTCAGTGATGTCGCAAGCGCGTTCTCTCTGGCGCTTAGAACTAGCGAGAACAAAATGGGCGGGAGGTTTCATCAACTGGTACCATCCGATGCGAATTAGACATATTACTACTGGACGATATTTGGGTGTGAACGATCAAAATGAACTATATTTAGTTAGCAGGTATGTTTTCTATAATTTGTTTTGTACCTATATGTTTCAATTTTAATTGGATGTATGTTTTCTTATCACATGTTAAGCTTATGTCCATTTATCTATTTAGAGCCACATAGATACATAATAATATCAATAATATCAACATTTAAATATAAGTACATAAATTAGTTAATATAAAAACTGTATTTTATCACTAGTAACAATAAAATCGGCTACTAGTTTATGAGTAATTATTTGTTAGCAATATTTAAGTTAAATTACTCTTTGTTTTTCACGCTTTACTATTGTGCAGTAAAACATTTTTTTGGACGTAGTAAGGTTTGATCCCGCGCCTTTTAAAATCTATCCAAGTCCACTAAGCATTATTATTACATAGCAGTGTTTCTTACACCTATAATTAAATATTTCATAACAGAGAAGAAGCCACCACAGCATCTTGCGCGTTCTGCCTTCGCCAAGAGAAGGATGACCAAAAAGTGGTGTTGGAAGATAAGGATCTGGAAGTCATCGGCGCTCCTATAATTAAATATGGTGACTCTACTGTTATTGTACAACATTCTGAGACTGGACTTTGGTTGTCATATAAGGTATGATTTTAATTATATGTATATTTTGATAAAAAAAAATTGAAAAAAGTACAAAATTGCTTTTTCCTTTCATTAAAAATTCGTAGAAAATTAATTTAGCTCCAATGAAGCTATACGTTCTTATCGAATTCTAATACGCTTGTTGTAAGTTATTTTTGTTGTTAGCGGGTTCGAAACTTACTGCGTTCAATTTTTTATATGTTCTTAAACATATGTATTTCTCATGTTACATAATATGTAAATGGCACTTTAAAAATGTTACGAAATTTACCTACGTATGTAGACAAATTAAATATCATTTGTAAAATTCTATATATTTTCGATTTTAATTTAAGCATGTTCATATGTAATTTTTTTTCACAGTCATACGAAACAAAAAAGAAAGGTGTGGGTAAAGTAGAAGAGAAGCAAGCAATATTACACGAAGAAGGTAAAATGGACGACGGCCTCGATTTCTCTAGGTCTCAGGAAGAAGAGTCTAGAACCGCGAGAGTTATTAGGAAATGTTCGTCGTTGTTCACTAAGTTTATTAAGTAAGTATTAAGAAACCTTTAAATTTTTTTATGTAAAAAAAAATAATAGATAACGCAATCTTCTTCGTAGAAACGCTTTTTTTGTGGAGTTATTATTAAAACGTCAATTTCTAATATACTTGGCATTTTTAAATTCTTGGAGTAAAATATAACAATAATTATTAGGTTTGTAAATGTATTTTTTTTAATATACAAACTTAAAGAAACTTTTAGAAAAAAAAATAATTTGCCCACCAAATCATTTTAACAAGATAATACTAAATAAAATGAAAAAAAGATACTCTCTGTATCTACGAGTATATGAGTTGAATTTAACTTAATTTAAAAACTTAATTCCAGTGGCCTTGAAACATTACAAGAGAACAGACGCCACTCTATGTTCTTTGCGTCTGTTAATTTGGGAGAGATGGTAATGTGTTTGGAAGATTTGATCAATTACTTCGCACAACCTGATGAGGATATGGGTAAGAGATTATTAAACCTACCTAAATATTTTTTTTTTTTTTTTTTATGGATACGGATGGCAAACAGCAGAGCAGAAGGACCGCCTGATGATGGTAAGTGGTTACCTTCGCCCATGAACATCTACAACACAAGAGATGTACTAGATGCGTTGCCAACCTAGAGGATACAGATGGAAAGGGAGGATAATGTAGTAGTCCGCTATCGGAACCACCACATTTTGGAAAGGATGGGTGGGAAAGGGGGAAAACCTGGCTTACATGCCATCGAACCGGGCATCATAAGGAATGTTGGCAGTTTTCGTCTTTGACATAAATAGTGGTCGCGAGGCAGACGGAGGACAAACCTCCTACCACCAAAAAAAATTAATTAAAATTTATTATTAAATTTGTGGAAATAATTAGTTTTAAAGTCAATGTAGATAGATAAAAATTAAGCTAGAATAAAAATTTGTTCTGCTTTATAGTCAAAACAACTCCAATTTAATAGTGTTTTATAACAACAAAAAAAAAACAAGATCTATTTGGAAACAACAGTAAAATATACGTTTTTAAAGATATCCTGAAAAATATCTTTGTTTTAATTTGTACGAATATTTGAGCAATTCAGCATTTATTCCTTTAGGTTCTTATTCTTCATCTATTAATTATTCATATTATAATATTATTTCCTAACATTATTTATTCTACGCAGAACACGAAGAGAGAAACAAAA
The DNA here is from genome assembly GCA_033558755.1 of Philaethria dido. NCBI lineage: Eukaryota > Metazoa > Arthropoda > Insecta > Lepidoptera > Nymphalidae > Philaethria > Philaethria dido. Next base: position 212,201 of record JAKGSA010000707.1, read on the forward strand.
CAAATTCCGAGCACTCCGTAACAGACAGGACCTGTTCCAAGAGGAAGGCATCCTAAACTTGATCTTAGAAGCTATAGACAAAATCTAATGTGATCACGTCCCAGGGGGTTTCCTCTCGCTGGATTTTTGGCTGGCGATGAATCTGGACAGAGCTGGGATATGATATCTGTATATTTATACCAGTTGTTAGGTAAGTTACTAAAAGTGTTCACTTTTCTACTGGTATATATGTAGTTTTTTTTTTAAAAGTTTTAAAGCGTTAATCACATACTTTGTAAAAGAAAAACATATTTAGAAAACGTATAAAAATTTGAACGCAGCGGGACTCGAACCCGCGCCTCTTGGAAATCGTCCAAGCGCTCTGATCACAGCGCCATGCGTTCTATATCAGGCTGCTTCGAAATTCTTATAAGCTTGTTACAATTTGTTCTTGTTGTTAGCGTCTTTGTAGAGAAATTTGCTTAATAAATAGCATTGTCTCTTGCCAATTGATTGTTATTTGAAATAATCTTTAGGTAGTAGAAATTTGTAAAGATGCTAAAAGCATTGTATGGTTATTGAAACACGTAAGCATCGTCAAGTATTATTTAGCAATTTGACAAACGATTGATTGTATTATATTATATTGTACTCCTACTCATATACGTTGCCGAGTTTTTCAGTTCATTATTTTTGACATCCTGAGGCAATTTAAAATTATTTAAATATTTCCAATAACCGTGAGATATAAGACATGAAGTTACGTTTCTGGCCTATATGAAAAATATAATCTTTTACTACATTCTAGTAAAATAAAGTGCGGCATTGTATTCTGCCACTCTCTTTCTGTCAATCATTTCCTTCTACGTATTACGTAATGATTGTAAACAGCAGCTTCACGCTTTAAAGGCGATCTAGTTTCAAGAAATGGCGCAACTCAACGCCGCGCTAGGTATAAAATAAACCTGCATGATTAACTAGTTTGAATATTTGTCGACAGCGGCAATAATAAAAGGCAACCACACGAACTGCGCGCAGTTCGCGAACTCCAACCGCCTGAACTGGCTGTTCTCGCGTCTCGGCTCGCAGGCGTCGGGGGAGGGCACCGGCATGCTCGACGTGCTGCACTGCGTACTTATCGACTCGCCCGAGGCATTGAATATGATGAGGGTGGGTTTTTTGTGTCTTAGATGATTAAATATGAATTCGTGTTTTTTTTTAACTTAACCCTTTATTTCGCATAGCAGGGTAGGCAGAGGGGAATCTAGTATCAAAAAAGTTTGTTATACACTTTTCGACCAAGTTCAAGACATTTCATGTGGAGTTGAGGAACTCAATGTCGTGTGTTGCCTTACTAGAGTGAAAAATAAAAATAATTTAAAAATAATTATTCTCTTGAATGAGACTCGAATCAACAACTATTGTGTTTACAATTAGACGCGAACCCACTGCGCCGCCATGGTTTCGATAACAGTCAGGGCCTAATTTGTTAAATTTTATTTTTATTTGTACTAGCATATTATTTTATATGTTATATTGCTTATGTGATATTTTTGCGTCATATTTACTTATGTACACTTTTAGTATCATGTGAAAAGATAATTTCCTAATTGAACATATATTTTAATCGAATAATATCAATAATTTAAAAACTTTTACACTTTTTCCATTGTAAATTAAAAATATGTTCTTCTTTTCCATCTGTTTTTACAAAAACATTTAAAATAAAATAACTCAGAAACTACTACGATGTGAAATCAGTAAAAAAATATTAAATAATAATTACAATACACAAATTCCATTTACTTCCAGGATGAACACATAAAAGTGATAATATCTCTACTAGAGAAGCACGGCAGAGATCCGAAGGTGCTGGACGTGTTGTGTTCGCTCTGCGTCGGTAACGGCGTGGCGGTGCGCTCCTCGCAGAACAACATTTGCGACTACTTGTTGCCCGGCAAGAACTTGTTGTTGCAGACGCAGTTGGTTGATCATGTTTCTAGGTAATGTGGATTATAAGAACAGTTAAAAGTTGATATTAAAAACATATTATTAAGGAAAGTATAATATTCTATTCATACAATAGAAGTTGATGTGTGGAATTAAAACATTTTTGATGTTCATTGGGAAAGCAAATGATTCGTTATGAACTTGAGTAATGAGATCTTTGATTTTCATCTGTGACCACGTGTTACCATCCGTGCTATATTTTTCTGTCTTTGACCACGGTGACTTTTACTGTAAAGTGTTCGAAATGTCGTGTTTCCAAAAATGTATTTCCGAATACTAAAATATATGCGATTAATCAGCTTATAATAGTTTCATTTAATATGACTATATACGAGTACTTTGTCGGCTCTTCTTAACAGAACTGACGGTCACTTCCGAGACAGTGGTTGTTTTCCGTAGAATTGGCAATATTACTACTTTATTAAACAATACTTTTTAAATAATTAAGTTGACTTACAATTATATTTATTTAATATTTTTTAGTGTCCGACCAAACATATTCGTGGGACGAGTAGAAGGCTCCGCAGTGTACCAGAAGTGGTATTTCGAAGTAACTATGGACCATATTGAGAAGACTACGCATATGATGCCACATTTAAGAATCGGTTGGGCTAATACTTCTGGGTAAGAAATGAAATATTACAATTTGTAAAATGATCTTTTTTGTTTTTTTTTTACTTTTAACCGTAAATGTATCTATGTTTATATAGTTCCCTTGATATTGTCGTACCAATTTTTTTCATCGTAGTTAAATACGTGTAATTCGAAATCTATTATAAGTCTGTTTGTTTTAATATAATTAATTGATTAAATTAATGGCAAAGAATGCTTAGATAATGCTTAGATATATATAAATACTTATAATCATATTTTCTTTTTAATAATTAATATTATATGCATATAAAACTCTTTTGCTAATCACTTAGTTACGGATAGACAGAATAAAAGCGAAATTTCCTTCTTAGGTTCATTGAGAAGTTTAGAAGTTTTGATAAGTGACCTAACCTAACCCTAAGAAATAATTTTCTGAATTTTTTAAAGTTTATAACATAAAAATAGTATGGCTAGGACTATAAAGTCCTTGCAAAAAAAATTGTAGGCGACAAATAATGTAATAAAAAATCCTAATTATGTTAATATTTCTCAGGTATGTCCCATACCCGGGTGGTGGTGAGAAATGGGGTGGTAATGGTGTAGGGGATGATTTATATTCGTTTGGCTTCGACGGCGCCTTCCTGTGGTCGGGAGGAAGGAAGACGCCCGTTAATAGAACTCATGCTGAAGAACCGTTTATAAGAAAAGGTATGTTTTTATTGAATTATCTTATTAATAAAGAAATAGTAAGATTTACATTTATACTGATTAGATAAAATTTTATTAGTATTTTTTTGAAGAGATCAAAATATAATATTATCAGTTTTGAATAATTTAACAATAATAATAATTTTGAATATTTTTTTATATGTACTTCAACATTTATATCAACACAAAGTGTTTTCGTAATTGCACCAGTAAGTTATTAGTGTTATGTCCAAATGCTAAAAATTTAAAAGAAAATATTTTATCGTCGTCATTTCAATTCTATAATACAAGCAACTGAATAAGAGTAATACAAACAAATGAATAAAAGCTAATAATTTATTTATTTATTTCTAGGTGACGTCATAGGTTGTGCCTTAGACTTGACAGTACCATTAATTAACTTCATGTTTAACGGCGTGAGGGTCACAGGTTCATTCACCAACTTCAACTTGGAAGGCATGTTCTTCCCTGTCATTAGTTGTTCAAGCAAGCTCAGGTATGTATATGTTTTAATATAAATTTACATATTACGTTCAGTATTAGAAAATTATAGCAATATTGAAGATTATTTTTTTCAATATATCCCGCTGCCAACTTTCCGATATTTTTGCCATATTACACAAAATCTTTAAAAATGATACTTAAGGTTTATTCTTATGTATAAGCTAAATTACTGTAAAGTTTCTTCTACATCTGTTCATTGGTTTAAACTTTGAGATTGAGAGATATAAACCGCATGTGATAAAACAAGACTTTCGTGGGTTCAAATCATACTTAATACGATTATCGCTTGCAGTAACTACACTTGTACATATCTTTTTATCAATCACTCGTTTTGCTTGAAAAATTACATACATATTCGGGTCCGCTGACAGTACAACACACAACAATATTTTTAACTTTAAACTACACAGGACCATCATCAAGACATCAAATTTTCAATTTTTTTAGTTCGAATATACAATCCGGAATAAAGCGCGTTTTTTAGGAGTCATTTTTCACTAGTTGTTCTCAGCCTACTTTCTAATATAAAAAACAAAATATATTTACCATAAAATACTTTTTATTTCCTTTTCCAGTTGCCGTTTTCTCCTCGGCGGTGAACACGGTCGTCTCCGATACGCGGCACCTGAAGGATACTCGCCTTTGGTAGAGTCTTTATTGCCTCAACAGATATTGAACCTGGAACCTTGCTTCTACTTCGGTAATTTGGCCAAGAGGGCTCTCGCCGGACCGCCGCTAGTGCAAGACGATACCGCGTTTGTACCGACGCCCGTGGACACTTTGTCTGTTAGTATTTATTTAATTTATGAAAAGATAGTCAAAAGAAATTTTGAATGTGTTTTATTTTAGTTTTAATTTGAAAGATATCTGAAGAAGGTATTTTTAATACAAATATTAAAACTTTCGTCATTTTCTAAAATGATTTCCATGGGAACTTCTGACACTTAGTTTTTGTTTCATATTAATAATTAATTCTTTTTTTCGTTTTATAAAATGTAAGTGCTATTTGTAGCATGGTAGTAATATTTTTTTTCATTTTCAGATCACTTTGCCCACATATATTGAGCAAATTCGAGACAAACTCGCTGAAAATATCCACGAGATGTGGGCAATGAACAAGGTATAAATACTTTGATATATGTTCTAAATACTGAAATGTTCTGTCCTATGTCCGAGACATTACACGCTGAGTGACGGAACTCAACGCCATGCTTTGTCCTACCAGAAGGGATAAATGAAATTCAATTGCATTGACAGTTAAATTGTCCCATTACATTACAATCTAACTATATTTAAGATGCAAATACAATTTAGACATATAGTATAAAAAAAAGCTTCACGTTTTATGTTTATACTCGAGAATAAACCTAAAGTCAAAACACTCAGATCACCGCAACACCGTCATACAATCACACAAGAAATGGAAATAATTCTTAATATAACTTCACGCTGTATCCCACATATAGGGTAGGCAGAGGGAACCAGAGAACCTAATGTTAAGACACTCCGTTCTCTTTCAACAATTCCGTTCCTCACTTTCCGCCAAATTAAGGCATTGCGTGTTGAGTGGCGGAAATCAACGCCGCGTTTTTGCCTTGTTACCAAACCCAAGAAATGAAAATACTAAATTATACATTTCCTGGAGTGGGGATCGAACCCACAATCAATAATAATATTATATATTATATATAAAATGTACATTATAAACCCACCAGATCGAGGCCGGCTGGTGTTACGGCGAGTCCCGCGACGACGCGCGCCGCGTACATCCGTGCCTCGTGCCCTTCGAGAGGTTGCCGCCCGCCGAGAAGAGATACGACGTGCAACTCGCTGTTCAGACTTTGAAGTGAGTTAACTATTATAATAAGACTAGCTTCTGTTGGCGACTTTGCCCGGATTTCGTATTCATGAAAAATAGCCTATGATCTTCGCAAGCTTCAAATTATATATATGAAATGACACTATAAATACATAGTTCAGCAGTATAGCCGTGAGAAATAAATTTAAGTAAACAAACTAAAATACAGACAGAAATTACTTTTATTTTTATAAAGATAGGTAAGGATTGACTTGTATATGATAGCTGTTCCCCACAGTTTCTCCCTCGTACAATAGTACTATTATAAAAGCGAATATTTCTAAACCTATGTGATAAATGAAATGCTCAATAAAAGTCGTCCGAGCTCCTCTCTCTCTATCTAACCAAATTTAAAAAAATTATAAAAAAAAAAGTAAATATCAATAAATAAGTGATGATTATCTTTATCATTGTTCTTTTACAGGACAATTTTAGCTCTTGGATACTACATAAGTTTAGATAAACCGCCAGCGCGCATTCGCAACGTTCGTCTGCCGAATGAACCATTCATGCAAGTAAGTATGTTTTGTTATATAATACATTGAATTAATGACATAAATGTTAGACACACTACAATGTGTTTATAATATAAATTTATATATCGCTTTGTTTGTCCCATATACAAATGTAAAACCGCTACTGCCCAAAGACATTATCTTTCTATAGGGAGTCATCTTTCCAATAAAATTAATAAAATTTGCAACATATTCCCTCTGTCTAGGCATCTATCCAAGGTACAAGTAGGTTTGTTCCTACAGGCGCATGAATACAAGGAAACCGAGAGTCTTATTAAAATAGCTGTTTTGTAACTCAGGTTTCTGTCTTATTTTTTTGTTTTTTTTTTGGATTTAAATTTTATATAATATATGCATCCAGACATACATCTACTGAAGTCAGGTTCTTAAAATTGTAAGAGCGCTGGTACCCATAACACAAGTTAAATCTTTAGTTTATAAATACTAGTGTCACAACAATAAAAGTAAGGAGATCATACTATGTAGATAGTAACGTAATACCAGATGGTTACTGTATTACGTCACTTTTGGTCCAATAATCGTAATTTATGCGTCAACGGAGTCTTTTATTTTTTTATATTTTCTTTAAATGTATAAAAAATAATAATCTTTTGCAGTCCAACGGATACAAACCAGCACCACTAGATTTAAGCGCTGTGACGCTAACACCGAAAATGGACGAACTTGTCGACCAACTCGCGGAGAACACACATAACTTGTGGGCGAGAGAGAGGATACAACAAGGGTGGACTTATGGACTAAATGAGGTATTATATTGAACTTATAAATTATTAAAATTAAAAGAAAGAGATCCAACTTCAAATAAATTATCCTAAAAGTATTTTTTTTTTACTTCACGCTGTATCCTGCATATAGCAGGGTAGGCAGAGGGAACCTGAGAATCTAGTGTTAAGACACTCCGTTCTCTTACAACAATTCCGTTCTCCACTTTCCGCCGAATTGAGGCATTGCGTGCTGGGTGGTGGAACTCAACGCCGCGCTTTACAGTTATTACGAATAATTTAAAACTATTTGGTAAAACTTATCTTAACTAAATTTAAATGGTAACACACGAGAAGGACTAGTTATCATATAAAAAAGATAAATGATTTATCAAAATTGATTCACCCAATAAAAAATATTTGAAAGTAATGAAATAAGCGAATGTACGAGTAATAATACGCTTTACCTGTCTTTTATCTTGTTCTACCTTAGACATTGTCAAAATAAGATAGTCCTTTTATTGAATAAGAGTAAACACATAGCTTTAACTAAGCTTTAAATAGTGCTAGCTGCTATTACTGATAAACATAGCGCAGCGTTGAGTACCGCCACTCAAGACGTCTTCAACATCTTGAATTTGGGTGAAAAAAGTGAACCGAGTGAATTTACACTAGATTCTCTCTACCAATAAATTATCTCTACAAAATGTAAAAAGAATTAACAGTACATTTAACTACGTAGATATTCAATATTAGGATATTTTCTAAACAAATATTTTTTTAATTTGTTTTCACAGGACTCAGATATGCACAGATCGCCACATTTAGTGCCATATCCGAAAGTGGACGACGCGATAAAGAAAGCTAATCGCGATACTGCGTCAGAAACTGTCAGAACTTTGCTGGTGTACGGATACAACTTGGACCCACCTACTGGGGAACAACATGAAGGTATTACATTAAAAATGTTTAAAAAATAATTACTATAGATTCCAGAAGCATAATTGTGACAATGAAAATTTCCCTTAAAATTTAATTCAAAGTAAATATTTCAAGATTTTTTTGACAACAAACGTGAATATTTTAAGCGAAACGCCGTAGCGTATTTGAATCGGTGAGTGCAGAAACTACGTAAGTCCGGATTTTCAAATTTGCAGAAGGGAGAAAAGCAACATGTATGTTACATTTCTAAGCTAGTTTAAATCGATTACGATTTATTGCATTTTTTGTGACTTACGCTGTTTCTGCACTCACCTATTCAATTGGATTATTGTTCTTAATGCTGCTTACAAAAATGTATATATTGATGACTATTATGTTATGGCCTAATTATACTTAATCTTTATAGTTGTAGCTTATATGTTATCCTGATGTATAAGCGATAAAGTGTCATCTAGATCCGTTCAGTATTTTTTGGCGCTTAAGGATAACAAATACATCTATTTGCATTTATAATGTTAATTACGATAGAAGAATATACATGTTTCACAGTTCTGTGTTGAGTTTCTAATTGGGTATGAGAGATTAATCCTTACTAATATTATAAATGCGAAAGTAACTCTGTCTGTCTGTCTGTTACGCTTTCACGCCTAAACCACTGAACCGATTTTGATGAAATTCGGTATGAAGATAGAACTAAACTTGGGAAAGGACATTGACCAATGATAGAGGGGGTTGAAATAGGGGATGAAAGTTTGTATGAAAGTTCCTTACTGTCAAACATAAAATCATGTAAGATTGTTTAACTGTTTACAACTTCACCACATAAACCACTTAACCAATTTTGTCAAAAAGTCTAGACCTTGGGAAAGACTATAGGATACTCCTTATCATATCGCGCGATATAACCGAATTTCACGCGGGCGAAGCCGCGGGCGGAAAGCTAGTTACTTATAAAACTAAGTTTTCTTTGCTGATTATGGAAGTTAGAATAAGAACGAATTCAGAAATGTATCTGTTTATAATAAATTTACACTGTAGATATTAACTTAGAAAAGGTTACAGAGAAGTCTTGTTTGCAAGTATTTAATACATATTGCGTATTTCTTTACAGCTTTATTGGCGGAAGCATCTAAACAAAAACAAGCGGACTTTAGAACGTACAGGGCTGAGAAAAACTACGCTGTTAGTTCAGGAAAGTGGTACTTTGAGTTTGAAATTCTAACCGCTGGACCGATGCGGGTGAGTGGAAGCTTGTTTATAATATTATATGTATGAAAAAATATTTTTTTTGTGTTAAGAAAGTTAAATAAAGTTATAATATCTTTAGTAAATATTGTTGTATATGTTAGACAGTTGTTAAACACTGTTGTTATTGCAAATATATATATATTTTTGGGCTATCAATTTGTATTGTATGTTTCTAGTTAAATTACTTATCGATATATACATTATCGGATGCACTAATGCTTATAATTACAAATACAAATATTCTTTATTGCACAAAAATAAACAAATAACATAGAAGTATAAATATAGCGTACAATAAGGCGGCCTTATCGCTTAAAGCGATCTCTTCCAGGCAACCTTTGGATATTGGAAATTGCATTTGTTATAAAAACCTGAATAACGATTGTGCAAATTGTCATGCATATCATTTTAAGCAATTAATTTAATTTACCACCTGCATACAAATATTTGCGCAGCCCTTACTGTAAAATTTGTAAAATTTATTTTATAAAAAAACTAATCAATTAGCTTTTCTGGAATATTTCTTTTTTCTAGGTTGGTTGGGCCCACGCGGATATGCCTCCTGGTATGATGTTAGGACAAGATGAGAACTCATGGGCATTTGATGGGTATAATGTAAGTAATATATTATTTATCTCAATCTTTTATTTTATTTGATTAATTATAAAAATATCACATAAATACTGATTTCATAATAGCAGGTTCGATTCTTGCTTGTTAAATTAGATAAATAATTACATCTTTTTTAAATAAGTGAATTATATAATTTATTAAAATACAGTCACTAAAATGGCACGGTGGCACCAGCGACACGTTCGGACAACAATTGAAAGTGGGGGATATAGTCGCTTGCTTCTTAGACGTGCCCGACCAAACTATTAGTGAGTCAACGGAATAAGAAAACCTTGTCTGATAAATGTTGTATTTTTGTATTGTATAATGTTTCTAAAATTACTATAAAAAATATATTTTATTCGTATTGGCTAACTTTCGTGTAACTTGGCATGTTAAATCGATGTTGCGTACTAAATTGTATGTGTATCTGTTAAAACATTTTCATTCATATATCGCGTTTGTCGGGTAGGTAAAAATATTGTAAGCAACTTTCTTTTACATTGAGCCATTTTAGAATTGTTAATAGGTGCCGGAACTAAACGCCGTGTTTTGACTAATAAGAACTGGCTGCTTATGTAGTAAATGTTCTTTTGAATATGAGATTAATAGGGTTTTAGATTCACAAATTTGGTGATTGTTATCTAAATTTATCAATTTCAATGGATCCTAAAAATTAGGTAAGTTAATCTACTCCTAGTATAATGGGAATCACTTAATAAATTAAAAATTGAATACACACCAGCACCATATATCACAGATACGACATCACATATAAAAATTATTTACAAATTAAAACGTTTTCAAAATTTCCAAAATTAAACACACTGTATACGATATTCATTTAAGGTACCAAACATTTATCAGACAAGCTGATATCGATGTTATTGTGTTTTATGGTATTTTAAAAGTGTTACAATCCCGTGGTATCGCGTATTTATGTTCAGAATTGTAATGCATATCCTGTTCCAAAATCGGTCATTTGTAAATATTTCCTATATACCCTATTCGCTCCTTTACAACCCTTATTCATAACATTACAAGATATTTACATAAGAAAAAAACCTTAGCATTCCATGGATTCACTACGGGTGTTAAACCCATCGCGTTCCTAGGAGAGTAACTTAGGGCAGTGCCTGAGGCTTGCAACACAAGGGTAGGCTTAAGGGGCCCTTTAAGATCTGCATTAACACTCGCCCCCACTGTCCAAGCTCCTCTCTCTACCTGACCAAAATATTAAATTATTACATGTATGTGTCAAGAGCATAGAATAGATTTAGTTTCGGTACTATTTTATAAAAAACATATTCCTAAACACATTTGGCGACGAATTTAGTCCTAAATAGGTAAGTCCTAAGAAAAATCGTTTAACTTTTTAAGGAGGAAAAAGTATACTCCGGTAGTACGGAGTCGTTTGGCAAGCAATGGGCGGTTGGGGACGTTGTAGGCGTATTCCTAGATCTCATTGACAAAACGATAAGTAAATAATTTTGACTGGCAACACTTAGCTTGCTTGGAGGCGTGGTGAGAGCATTTTTATACATGGCAATAGGGATATTTAATTTAGTTTTATTAAGTTACTAGTAGAAAATAGGAAATAATTAGAAAATATTTAATTAAATAGTATATACAATTGAATAAACTTCTCTCGTGGATGTATTTGATCTTCAATTTTACTCAAAATAGCAAAAATCTAAAAAATCTAAAAGTAGTTGCGTATACGACGATGCTATAATATGTTTCTATTATATTGAAGGCTTAATTTATATAAAAATGGTCTAACCACCTCAAAAAATCACGCCAGGCTTCAACTTAGCTTTTAGGCAAATCGGCAGAAAAGCGTCAGTTGGCGTAACATCATCGCTTTGCTTTGGAAGAAATCTAAATTAGATTTACCTAATACGATTTTATCACAAATGGTTGACATCGAGCATGTTTAGAAAATAGAGGTTCGTTTAAATGAAATCCAATGCACAAATAAAACTGAAAAGCATTTTGAAACATGCTATTATAAATATAAAGAATATATAAAAAAGTATTGACCTGCATCTACCGCTTGTTTTTTGCGAGGTCGGCGAAAAGAACCAAATGTAAAGATACACCTTTTTAGACTTTCCGCCTGTTTTCGAGACATTACGCGTTAATTGGCGGAACCCAGCGCCATCTTTTGTCTCACCAGACTGGAGAAATGAGATAAATACACGAATTGAACGCACAACAATCGCGTGTATCGTAAGACATTGTCAACCACACCATGAAAATGTCAAAGATGACAACAATACTACAATTTACAGTTTATCCCTTCACATATTTTCACTACACTATTGTAGTAAATCAATTTACTATTTCCCATACAAAAACATTTTGAAAGTCCCTAAAAGTGCTTGCTAGTAATTAACAAACATTAACGCTTATTTAGTCTGTATTTTGGTGTTAATAACTCGGTTTTTTATATCGATTTTACAAAACAAAATTAATCGAATGCATGACGATTATCGATTTCTATATTTGCTTTTAACGAGTTGTAATTTAATGAAACGGGTAGGTAATATTTAAGATTTTTTTTTATTATAACGTTGTTTGAATCAAAAAAAAATATTTTTTTATTGTATTTCTTTTGAAAAAAGAAATTCTAATATATAATTTTCTTAGGTTTCTCTCTAAACGGAGAATTGTTGATGGACGCTCTGGGCGGTGAAACAACGTTTGCCGATGTACAGGGTGATAATTTTGTGCCAGCCTGTACTCTAGGTGTTGGTCAAAAAGCAAGGTGAGTTGTTATTGTTATATTTTTTAATGAAATTACTTGCTATAATTAAGATATTTACAATTTTCTTACTTTTATCTTAAAGCTAAAAAGTACAATATTTAATTATATACCTGAGATGTTTTTATTTTTTAATTTTACATTTTAAAAAAGACAAGAATTTTGAATAAACAATTACTCGTATATTATTTTTGAAATGGTTATTTTGTTTTTCATTGTTTTAGACTTTCATATGGACAAGATGTGAATTCATTAAAATATTTCACAACTTGTGGTCTCCAAGAAGGCTACGAACCATTCTGTGTGTAAGTAATTCCATTTGTTCATAAAAGTTAAATTATGATGACTAGGTAACACTTCGTCGTCATCATCACTTTTCTTTATAAAAACTATATAAAAATTTCCCCACGGCTAGATGTGAACCTATAGTTTAGCAGTCGACAGTTTCAAAAGTAGAAGAATTTTAAATGTTCTATGTACATATATAATATGTAAGTAATAAATAAAAAATATATATAAATTAACAAAAATCTTGTCTTTCATGTCTATTATCCATCCAGTGTCATGAAAAAATTTAATATACTAATTAAATGATATGTGTATTTTTCAGGAATATGAAGCGTGACGTGACACATTGGTACACGAAGGACCAACCGATATTCGAAAATACGGACGAAATGGCCGACACTAGGATAGATGTTACCAGGATACCTGCTGGTTCTGGTGAGCTATATGAATTTAATCAGATATTAATGCATATAAAACACAGTTGTAGTAACTAGCAGCTTTATTAAAATTCACAACAGACAGATACATAGAAAAAGATATTATAAAATCATAATCATTATCAACGGGTGTCGTGGCGCAGAAGCACACAAGCGTGCGACTGTGAACGCAACAGGTTGTGGGTACGATTCCACTCCAGGAAATGATTTTTTTCGTTTCCTGGGTTTGGTAACAAGGCAAAGCGCGGCGTTGAGTTCCGCCACTCAGCACGCAATGCCTTAATTCGGCTGAAAGTGGGGAACGAATGTGTCTTAACACTAGGTTCTCAAGTTCCCTCTGCCTACTCTGCCTACCCCTATATGCAGGAGGAAAAAAAAGTAATATTGAATATATAGAAATGTTGCGAAGTTTTTATAGACGTCAATTATGGCTTGCTTGTTTAGTGCGTTGCGTTTTATTAAAATCAGTAAGAAGGGCGAGTAAGAAGGGCGAGGCTTAAAATACTTTTAGAACTTAGATTGTTCTTTTCTTCGGATTAAATGTGCGTTTGACCATATCTTCAAAGAACATATAAAGACTGGTAAATATTTAATAATTATGTACTTGTATGTTTGTTATATGTTTCAGATACACCTCCCTGCTTAAAGATTTCTCATAACACATTTGAAACTATGGAAAAAGCCAACTGGGAGTTCCTACGTCTCTCCCTGCCAGTTATATGTCAAATGGAGTTTATAGAGTAAGTTGACTTTTGTTATGACAGTGCAATCAAAAGTATGGAACAATTCCTTTTATTCATAATCATTTAAAATATAAAAACATTTTTTTCTAATGTTTGAATCACATAACACATAGCATGTAATTTTACACAAACTCAAAATGTGAGTGGATATCGAAAAGGATTTAGCGCTTATATAGTCTCTCATCTCCTTAAAAAACATTCGCAAAAGAGAAATCTGTAAAAAAGATATTGTTCATTTCGTTTCATAGCAGCTCTTTGTATACCGATGGTTGAATGGACTGACATATAATAATTATTTATAATAATTGGCAATAAAAAATAGAAGTAAACTTGAGTAAACACTGTAATAATTTTATACATGATTAATTTAAAAAAAACGCCTTAACGCCTGTCAGGGCGCAGAGACACAAACGTGTGACTGTCAATTGGACAGGTTGTAAGTTCGATTCCCACTCCAGGAAATGTTAGTATTTTCATTTCCTGGGTTTGGTAACAAGGCAAAGCGCGGCGTTGAGTTCCGCCACTCAACACGCAATGCCTCAATTTGGCGAAAAGTGGGGAACGGAATTGTTGTAAGAGAACGGAGTGTCTTAACACTAGGTTCTCAGGTTCCCTCTGCCTACCCTGCTATATGCGGGATACAGCGTGAAGTTAAAAAAAAATAAAAAAATCTATGTTTCAGTGAGCAAGAAAAAGCTCGCCGTTGGGTTGAAATTAAAGAACGCCAACAGATTCTAATGAAGGAGGCAACTGAAGCACAAATGCCGGCGCACATTGATCAAATCATGAGGAGTGGATTTACTATGAATGACATTAAAGGTATTACTTAAAAAAATGTAGTAATTTCAACTTCTACTTGTCTTAATATATCTTTAATCTTTTACGAAATGTTAGTTGATGGAACACCACAATGTATATTGTTTATTTTCACAAAAAAAAAATGAAATTTCATTTATGTTTTGAACATTCCCCCATATGAGTATTGAACCCATAAGCATCGTTTATTCGTTTTTCAACTATGTAAAGATTATGTTATATCAAATTATCCCATAGAATAGAGAAAATGAGAAACCAATGTAAAATATTGTAAAATTAAAATTTTTAACCCGTCAATGTTTACTGTATTACCTTTAACATTATTTTATAAATCAATTAAAATATACCAAAAAATTGCTTATAGTAGTTTTGGTAGCTAACAATATTAGTTAATTTACTTGTATATATGACTACAATAGTAATCTTTTTAGATTTCCTATCGGACCCCTAATTATAGCTTATTTGCACCCGTGTGTGACCCCTATATTTTTCCAACCCCTAAGGTCTGCACTATGAAGAAAACCCAGAAGAAATGCCTACTTCAAAAGTTAAAAAACAACCGCCGCGGCCTCCCCGAAAAGGTTCTATCCCTAAAGGGGTTACCATACAGAGTTACAGTTTGCAACCAGGTTTTGTAGCTTATGTCAGCTTTATCATAACCTGTGCTTATTCTTCTTTAATATTTCTTATGGCAATCGGTTTAGAGATTTTTGTAATTTATAAGGGACTTTAAAACAATTGGAAATTTATTGATTCATATATTTTTTACGTGGAGAATTTAGTGTTAAAATATTGTGTATAGTTTAAATTTCTTGAATTACAAAAATCTACAAACAATTGTTGCCTAATTTCTTAATTAAAACCAACAGCTTAACGTTGGGTTCTAATAACTAATAACTTTACCAATCGTCATATAAACTGACGACAATTATCCAAATTCACTAAATTTAATAAATTAACAAAAACGTATTGTTAACTAACTTCTTCATTGAGGAACAAACCGTGATTCCTGTAAATAAACATTGAAGTAAATGCAAATATGTAAGTACATATTTAGAAAAGTTATAAAAAATATTCTTTGTGAAAAAAAAGAAAGAAAAAATTGAAAATAGCGGGACTTGAACTCGCGCCTCTTGGAAACTGTTCAAGCGATCTAACCACTAAGCCACACGTTAAAAGTATGAACAGCTTAGTTACGTAAAAATTTTCATATGTTTTTAAGATATGGTTTTTTATCATATGTGTATGAATAACATTTTAAAAATATTAAAAATTAAAATTGACTTTTCCTTATAGGTCCAGTAAATGGTATGCACAGATCAACAAGTGAGGCGGAAATGTCGAAATACGAACTCGGCGTTCAAAACCTAGCTGAAGATAAAAAAGCTGATAAGAGAGGAAGATCACCTTTCAAGTATTATTTTAATTCATAATATTGTTTATTTGAACTGAAAAATTTAGTGCTGTAAAAGCTAGGGTGTGTGTTCGATCCTCACTTCCCGCACGGGTATAAGTTACTCAACGAGCGGTGTTTAGAATTAGGGTGAAAAAGAGAGAACTAAATATCAATGTGAGGGGACGGGGTTAGAATATAATGCCCCTCCGCCGCTGGGTAGCGTCCGTAAGAAGCGGGTTTCCCAGTAGTTTGGTGGTAGAAGATTTGTCATTTGTCGTTTGGCTCGCGACCACTATCATGTCAAAGAACTGCCAAATATTTTATGATGTGTTCCGGTTCGATGGCATCTAAGACAGGTTTTCCCCTTTCCCACCCATCCTTTCCCCAGAATGTCGTGGGTTCCTATAGCGAATTACTACATTGTCCTCCCCTTCCATCTGTATCCTCTAGATCGGCAACGCATTTACAACATCTCGATTTTGTACATGTCCATGGGCGAAGGTAACCACTTACCATCAAAAGGGCCTTCTGCTCGTTTGCCCTCCGTTATCCATAAAAATAAGAAAAAAATAGAACACAAAATTCATTCTGCCAACACACACAAAATAATGTACATAAAGATATTTTGTGATTGGCCATAATAAATTAATAAGAAAGAAATTATGTTGTCGAGATTAGATAAATATGTATGTCCTCTGTAGTTCCAATTGGCGAATTATATATGCATAGAACAAAGGAAAGGAAAAATTAAAATAATAATAATAATAACGTATGTAAATTGATTTTCCCAGATTTTTCCGAAGCAAACGCGGCGAGAGCGGCGATCGCGCTAAATCGCGCAAGTCTAAGACCCCCGATCCGTTTAGTGACACGGAAGTGTCGCCTGAACGAGGTATGAGGAGACCTAATCCACAGATAAGAATATCTCAGGTAATTATATTTATATAGTTTTTATTATTAATAATATAATTTGTTATAAATAAAGGCTATAAGTTTATAAGTTACTTCTTATTTTGTAATCATAAATTTGAAATAAAATTATTATTTTAGTATTGATTTCATTAATATTTTTTAACAGATAATAAAAATTAAACATTATTAATCAAAATACAAATTTAAAAAAATGGCACGTTCGAAGCGTCTTAATAAAAGAACTGAACTGAACTGAATTAAAATAATTATTTCTTATATTTATACGTAACTGAAATGTTTCTTATTAAGGTTTATGAAATAAAAATTAATTCTTTATTTTATTTGATAAGTAACTTATGAATATTAGGCAGTATGGAATTGTTTTATAATTTTTTTGCATTTAAATTTGTAACTTTGGAGTCGTTTAGTTGTTTTAGTTTGTTTTGTTTTTTTTATTTCATCATTTAAACTTGAATGAATCCTTTTTTGATTTATTTAAAAACCCTTTAATATATAACTTTTTTCATTTTTTAATTAATTCAAAGCATTTGCATTGAAAACGATTAAAACAGCATTTTGTTTTTGAATATTTACTTTAATATGTTTTTTTCTAAGGCGAATCAAAGGTATAACACGCAAGCTAGGCCTAGTAGGCCCAATTTGTATGGAAGCCAAACCGGCTTGAATGTAAGTTTGTCATTGGATTATGCCTAGACTGTCTTGGACTTACTCTGTTGTGTGTTTTTTTATTTACTCCTAATATTTCTACTTATTATTTTATTTATTTTTAGCCTTTCTGTATGTGTAACTTTCTAAGACACTTTTTAGGGTATCTGTGGTAATTCTTTAACTTTATTGCTTCATGTAGAATTTATGTGCTTTCAAAAAATCTTACTTTATTATTACTTGACTATTGCGTGAATTAGACTTTTTCGCTTCCAAAATAAAACTTACAGAAGCTATTTCGAAACTGACACATTACTTAGTGCCAAAGCCTATTGTTCGATTTTTCATAAGTCAGTACGAATTCTGATATATCTAGTAAAAGTAGTTAAATATAACTTCTAAATGATAGAAATTAAAAATAATACACTTTTTTCGATGTTGGGAACCGTCTACGTAATCTCTTTTTATTATGATGCTAAAATTGTATTTTTTATTTTTATAATTATATGTTTTTACCATACCCTTGTTTTTTAAAGTACTCTAATATAATGGATGTCTGGATTTATTGGATACATTTTCTTACATTTCTCATTAATTATTTCATGAAAATCATTCAGTCAGATCAAATCACAAAATTTTTAACTGGCTCGAAGGACCAAATATGCCTGAAGGATAAAAGACAGTAAAATACAAATTAGAATGATAATACAAAGAGATTGCATATATATTCACAATATTAATAAAAGAACTATTTCTAAATTTCCTTCACAGACAAACTTAGCGGTAACAACACCGACGCAGGAACGAAAACAAATGACTGCGGGAACTCTACAAGCGGCGGCGACAGAGACGGTTGGCAATGAGATATTCGATGCGGATTGCTTGAAACTTATCAACGAATACTTTTATGGTGTTAGGTGGGTTATATTATTCCGTATTGTTTTATACTAGAAACGTAAGAACGTAAAGTATTCGTGGGTTAGCAACGTAACAAAAACAAAGTTAACACGCTAACTTTATAGAAAAAGTGTATGTCAAACACATTGTGTTGTGTGTATGTATTTATTTTATTATTTTAATCTTTTTCTTATTCATTATTATAAAATGTTGGTTTTATACACTTTTTCTCTATATAAACTTTAACTGTGCTAAATTACTATGTATCATTTTCAAAAAAGAAGCATTTTTCTTTAACACAAATTTTTGTCCTAGGGCAGCTAAACTAACAAACTAAAGCGTAATTTACAATACTTCCATACATTTTGCATTTTTCATAACCTTTATAGTTTATAAGAAATAGATAGATATTTTTGTTTTAATACAATAAACTATATTCTAAGCCTGTCTTTTTCTTTCTAGAATATTCCCCGGTCAAGACCCAACACACGTCTATATAGGATGGGTGACCACACAGTACCACTTACACTCTAAGGACTTCAACCAGAACAAAGTGACTAAATCATCTGTTATTATAACTGATGATTACGATCGAGTTATTGAAAGGTTTGTACGAAGTGTATTTCGAAATTAACAAAAATAACTACTATCGTTTCCCATTTATAAAGGTAGAATAAACCTAGTGGATAGTTGGATACCAATGTTGAGATATTGCGTGTTGAATGGCGAAACATGAAAGTAATTGAAGTATAAGGGCTCTCTCGAGTAAAGATTCGTAAAGTATGGTGGTTTTGGCCATGCAAAGTGTACATACAAGATGGCCATTTATTAATGTGATAAAGCTTTTCGTTAAAATTAGTACTAAATTGTTTAAGACAATAGAAATTGTTTTTTTTAATGAAATAAATTAACTAAAAACTTTTTATTTTAAATTACATAAAATATTTATAAATGAACCTTATGTGCTATTCCAATGTATGAGCTATTTGTGTTTGGTGGTAGGAGGTTCGTCCTCCGACTGGCTCGCGACCACTATCATGTCAAAGACGAACCGCCAAATATCTAATGATGTGTTCCGGTTCGATGGCATGTAAGCCAGGTTTTCCCCTTTCCCACCCATCCTTTCCCCAAAATGTGGTGGTTCCGATAGCGGACTACTACATTGTCCTCCCCTTCCATCTATATCCTCTAGGTTGGCAACGCATACAACATCTCTGGTGTTGTAGAGGTTCATGGGCGAAGGTAACCACTTACCATCAGGTGGTCCTTCTGCTCGTTTGCCATCCTTTATCCATGAAAAAAAAAAAAAAAAAAAAAAAAGAAAAAAAAAAAATAGCTGTAAAGTTTTATTTAAATTTGTTTAGTAGTTTTTGTGAGAAATAGTAACGAACATTCATCTTAAACTTAGTGATTCGAGACATTACTTGTTAAGTGGCAGAATTCAACGCCGCACTTTGCCTTTTCAAAACGAAAAAATGAAAGTAATTATAATATTACTCAATTTACCTCAATTTGGCGGAAAGTGGGGAACGGAAATGTTGAAAGAGAATGGAGTGTCTTTACACTAGGTTCTCTGGTTCCCTCTGCCTACCCTTCTATATGCGGGATACAGAGTGAAATTATAATATTACTAGAATGAATAATATAATTTTTAATGAATGCATATATTTGTAGTGTAAACCGTCAGTCGTGCTACATGGTGCGCGCGGACGAGCTCTACAACGAGGTGATGGCGGAAGCGACCGCGAAGGGCGCGTCGCAGGGCATGTTCATAGGCTGCTCTGTGGACACCTCCACCGGCACTGTCGCCTTTACCTGTGAGGGGAAGGAAAATAGTATTAAATTTAAGGTCAGTTTTGTATAATATGCTCATAATGTTGGTGTCTTCTAGTAGTCCTGGTACTAATTAACTTTGCTGACTGTTACTATCTGAATATGAGGATTACCTTTACTTTGATGCTTTTTTTTTTAACTAACGTAAACGTTATTTTGGCAGTGCGTCTTACGACAGCTAGCAAATTGAATAACAATCTGATATTTTCATAGCTACCTACATTTTGTTTTTTTCTTATATTTATTTGTTATTTTTATATCTGCCATTCAGTAATGTTATATATTTTAAGAAGTAGGAAAAGGTAAACAATACTAAAGAACAAACATTTAAAATTTTATAAATATACCTTTTTTTAACAGTTTCATCTTTATTATATGCTCAAATAAATTTTTAAAAAACAGAAACCCGCTAATTGAAAAACTCTCTACTTAATATAACTTATAACTTCTGTATTGTTTACAGAGGATCAATTCCTACACTTAATTTAATACAATTTCATGCAAGAAAAACCGCTCTTCCAGATGGAACCAGAAACCAAGCTGTTCCCAGCAATCTTTGTAGAGGCGACTTCAAAGGAAATCCTGCAAATAGAACTAGGGCGGTCATCCACCAGCTTACCTCTAAGTGCTGCTGTGTTACCCACCAGTGATAAGCACGTGAACCCGCAGTTCCCGCCACGACTTAAGATACAGTGCTTGAAACCACATCAGTGGGCTAGGGTATGGAAATTTGGGATATTTAATGTCTCTTTTTACAATAGTTTCTTTTTGCAGCTTCACTAATTATCTAGGCGTAGTAGGATTGTCAAAGAGAACCTAGTGTCAAGACACTCCGTTCTCTATTTTTCGTCCGAAATCGAGACATATTCGGCTGGAAAGTGATAAAGTAGAGGCTCCACACTAGGTTTTCTCTACCGGTCTATCTATCGGCGTATATACTAAAAATATATAATTTGTGATTTATTCTAATTTCATCTTAAAATAAAATGACTAAAGGTGTTGTCACATGTAACGTGAAGTGAAAATTTGTTAGTTCGATTTCTTATTTTCTAATACAATTATAATTATTTTTCTCGCTCAATTAGACAAATCGTGAAAAATAAAAAAAAATGTTATACATATAATAGAAGTTTTCAAACTTAAATACGAAAGCTATAGGTAAGAAACCTTAAAAAACCTGCAATTTGAAAATTAATGAAAGACATTTAATTCAAATTTCATATAATATAATATAATAAATAGCTTTACCTAATTCCAGTGCTAGATAAAACACAATATATATTTGTTTTCCGTCTCTTAGGTACCAAATCAATCTCTCCAAGTGCACGCTTTGAAATTGTCGGACATTCGAGGTTGGTCGATGCTCTGTGAAGACGCTGTATCCATGTTGGCTCTGCACATACCCGGTAATTATATTTTAATAGATTTGTATTTATAGATTCGTATTTTCTATTTTATTTAAGCACATGATGAGAAATAACGGATACTTGGTCTATAGCCCTTTTTTTTTCTTCTCCAATTTGTTATAATTTTTATGTTTTACCAATTTCTTTAATGGCAAGGCAATTTAATAATATTGTTACAATACCTAATTTAAAGTCAGATGAAGTATGTAAAAATTAAAAATAAATTTCCAAAATTGTAAAAGGTCGTTTGTGCTATAATTTCTGTATATATTTGAATGTTATTTACTTTTTGTTACAGAGGAGGACCGCTGTATCGATATTCTAGAACTAATTGAGATGGACAAACTACTTAGTTTCCATTCTCATACGCTAACCTTGTATGCGGCACTTTGTTACCAAAGCAATTACAGGTAAGTAAAGATTACATAGATAAATATATTTTTATTTGGTTACTTGTGTCAATTTTAGTAAGTATATGTATACTTACGGCAATTTAGTAAGTATATGTATATGGAATCATAAAATTGCCAAAAATCATAAAATTGTAAAAATATTTAATAATTTGTGAAAATTGTAGGTACAATACAAAATTGTGGAACAGTGATACGTCTCTACACTACTTAGTGTATACCTATTTAGGAATATTATTGCTTAGACCAGGGCTTCTTAAACTTTTGTCATTCACGACCCCATTTATGATTGCGAGTTTCTTGACGACCCCATACAAATTGGTAATTGGCCAAAATGGTATACTCGTATATAAATATATGACATTAAAATGTCTTGACCCCAGAATTTTGCTACGCGACCCCATTTGGGGTCGCGACCCATAGTTTCAGAAGCCCTGGCTTAGACAATAAAAATAAAAAACACTAGCATCAACATTACAAATTATTAACATCTAAATTATACAAATTGTTATCCAATGTCGTTTGCGTTGTAAAAAGTAAAATTACTGATTCGGGAAATTATCTTTTACGGAAAAGATCCATAGGAAGTTTTCTTAAAGCTCCCTAAGAAACTTATATTATAGACAATTTTAGCTTTCTATGCTCTGTAGTTTATACTTTTGATTATCTTTCATTCATGTACTCTATAATAGAAGAGATTTATATACAAATAAGAAATATAAATTTAATAATATTCCTCTCACAGGGCTGCACACGCACTATGCCAGCACGTAGATCAAAAACAACTTCTGTACGCGATCCAGTCGCAATACATGTCGGGTCCGCTACGACAAGGCTTCTACGATTTGCTCATCGCATTGCATTTGGAATCACATGCTACTACTATGTGAGTATTGTCTATTTCATTTAGTTTTAAATACTTCTTCTTTGAATTATTTTATTATTTTATTACGTTTACTGGTTGGTAAGTATTTAATGTACCTATACGTATTAGATGGCGGAACTTAACGCCGCGCTATGTTTAATTCGATTGTATCGATTAGATTCAATATCAATTTACGGCGTAATTAAAATATACCCTATATTTTAGAGTTAAATTCCATATAAAAGAGTAAAACATAGCTTAATAAATAACATCGACATGTCAATTTATTAAGCAAAGTATATTAATATTTTTTTACGATTATCAGGTACAATTACATTTTTTTTGTTTATTCTTATTACCCACAGTACACTTTTTTTATTTTTTTTTTAAATCGACATTGCATGTTGAGTAGTGGAAATCAACGCCGCGTTTCGTCTCTTTAAGGAGGGGAAATGATAATAATCTAATTATAATCATTCCCTGAGTGGGAATCAAACTCACAGTCGATCACTTTTTTTTTTAACTTCACGCTGTATCCCGCATATAGCAGGGTAGGCAGAGGGAACCTGAGAACCTAGTGTTAAGACACTCCGTTCTCTTACAACAATTCCGTTCCCCACATTTCGCCGGAATTGAGGCATTGCGTGCTGAGTGGCGGAACTCAACGCCGCACTTTGCCTTGTTACCAAACTCAGGAAATTGTTCTTGTGCCTCAGCGCCACGTTTATAATTAGGCGATATCCCGCTGCGTCACAATGACCCCAAAAATAATAGATATAACAATAAAAATAATTTGTTTTATTTCAGGGAAGCATGTAAGAACGAATTTGTGATACCACTTGGTCCTGAACTCAAAGCGTTGTACGACGACACAGAAATGAGGCACAGCCTGAGGTCGCTACAGACTGAGAGTGTAAGACCACAAATGAAAATGACAGATATTGCGTACGTATTTTTGTGACTTTTACCTTATTTTTTTTTTTAAAACTATTGCTAAATAAAAAAATGTATTATTTGAGTCACAAAAATGTATAATAATTTTATATATTAATAAATTTTTGTAACTCAAAGTCGGGCATTGAAAATGAATTTTGATTCTCGAGTTTTTCAAACTTGTTAATTATATGTGAAATAACAAAAGTCCTTCATAATGATTTTTTTTGTTCTTTTTTTTAACTTCACGCTGTATCCCGTACATAGCAGGGTAGGCAGAGGGAACCTGAGTACCTAGTGTCCGTTCTCTTTCACTCACTCCGTTCTCTTTCAACAAATCCGTACCCCACTTTCCGCCAGATTGAGGCATTGCGTGTTGAGTGGCGGAACTCAACGCCGCGCTTTGCCTTGTTACCAAACCCAGGAAATGAAAATACTTCATTTCCTGGAGTGGGAATCGAACCCACAACCTGTCACTTTTGACAGGCGTTTTTTTTAATTTTTTTTTTTTGTAATATTGTTAAATTTGATTGGAGAGATACTTTAAGTGAGCAATTACTTAACAAAAAATTATAGTTCCAAGTATTCATAATTTATTTGTTTTATAATTTTTTTTTCGTAGGCATGATTAATATACATTATTTGTAACTCTTCCAACAGTGAAAGTATAACAGAAATCGGCAATCTCTACTCTCCGTATTTCCCACTGGAAGTGGTGAGAGAGTTCGTGATGCAAGCGTTAGCTGAAGCCGTGGAAACCAACCAGGTGCATAACAGAGACCCTGTGGGCGGCAGCAATGAGAATCTGTTTTTGTGAGTTTAATATTTTTCGGTGATCTTTTTTATTATTAGTCTACAGCCATTATTGATTTCTTTAATAAAATCTTTGGATTTGGCAATATTTATATATTTTAAAGACCTTTTTGCCTTTGAATACCAACGATACCAAACCAAACGATTATAAGGAGCCGGAACATTTTAATATGCCTTATAACGAAACATATGAAATTAAGGCAATGTGTATGTTTACACATCAACAGAGTGATTAGTTTTATAATTTTTTGACATTAATAATATATTGGAATAATTAAAGGATTATTGCAACTTTTTCTATTTTCAGGCCATTGATAAAAC
This sequence comes from Philaethria dido, assembly GCA_033558755.1. Lineage (NCBI taxonomy): Eukaryota > Metazoa > Arthropoda > Insecta > Lepidoptera > Nymphalidae > Philaethria > Philaethria dido. Next base: position 237,396 of record JAKGSA010000707.1, read on the forward strand.
TCGTTGACCGTCTCTTACTGGTGGGAATGATGCGAGACGAAGATGTTGAGAAATTACTAATTATGATTAATCCAGAGACATGGGATCCTACTTTTGACAAAGGTTGGTGTGAATTTGATTTATAAAATTGTATTTACCGTATCTTAGATTTAAACAGAATATAATTGAAGGATAAAAATCTAACGTTAATAATGCCTGCCTTGAAAAGCATGCATTTTCAATTTTTCAAATTATTCTATCTATATCCAACAATGATTTATAGATATAATATATTGGCTCTTTGGTTTTTGTTTTTAATTTTACTGTGAAATTTTTTATCTCGGCCTATTACAAAAAAATCGAAGCTAAATTCCATTACTTAACAGACCATATATTTAGAATATCACAACATTTTTTAAATGTCAAAATTAAATATATATATTACAGAAGGCAAAGACGAACACAGGAAAGGTCTTCTCCACATGAAAATGGCGGAAGGTGCCAAATTGCAAATGTGCTATCTACTGCAACATCTCAACGACATACAATTACGGCACAGAGTGGAATTCATTATTGCTTTTGCTCACGACTTTGTGGGTGATTTGCAGACTGATCAGTTGAGGTACGCTAAATTCTATTTTTCCCCACTTTCTGCCGAATTGAGGCATTGCGTGCTGAGTGGCGGAACTCAACGCTGCGCTTTGCCTTGTTACCAAACCCAGGAAATGAAAAATTCCATTTCCTGGAGTGGAAATCGAACCCACAAAACGTTTACAGTCGGCCGTTTGTGCCTCTGCGCTACGACAGGCGTTATTTATTAGTAAGAAACATTATTCTGCGACTTAGTTTGCGTTGAGGATAAATCTTGTTCTTTTCCATTTCTGTAGGAATTTCGATAAATCCTCTCTTAGTGCTCGCCTATACTCTTTAGGGGGCCTATATATTATTTTTTTTCTTTTTAAAAACATTGCTCATATCATGTCTTATATTTCAGATATTCTATATCAATTGTATATCAAATTATTTTTTATTGTTATCATTGAATGTCACGTACATATTTCCAGACGTTACACGGAAATCAAACAATCTGACTTGCCGAGTGCCGTCGCCGCTAAGAAGACCAAGGAGTTCCGTTGTCCGCCCAGAGAACAGATGAACGCTATACTTAGTATGTTTCATATTTATTATTGCTTTAAATTTATATGTACACAAAACTATTTTTATTTAATATTTTGTTAAATTAAAATACAAATACCAATATAATTGCTTGCGCAATCTGCAACTTTGGCCCTACAGATTCCCTAAGACAAAAATTTGAGGAAATGATGTTTCAACAATTGGGTCTCAATACATCTTTGAAAATATGATGTACGATAGGAAGAATATTAATAATTCTATCAAAATGTTTTTTTACAAAAAAGCGATGTACACAGTATTGATACTACAAATGGCTTAAACATGCCATTTCTTTTCAGTATTAATACTTAATGGGATTGCATTGAGTACGTAATTTTTTTATGGGACAATGTGTATGATTTTACTAATGTTCTATTTCACAACCTAATTTTTCAGGTTTCAAACACTTAGAAGATGATGATCCAGAAAATTGTCCGTGCGGTGAAGAACTCGTTTCCAGGATGAATGAATTCCATGAAAATTTGATGACTCACGTATCTTTGAATGCTCTACAGGAACCTGATGGAGAAGTAAGTACTTAATAATAATTTTCTTATTAGAATTTGTTGCGTGGATATAAATTCCCTTATATCAAATTTAAAAAAATATTCTGTTTATATGTAATTGTCGTTGTATTAAATATTTCATCATGCTAGAATATATACAAATATCTCTTAGAAGTAACAACTGATATTGTAATTATAAGCTTTGTGTTTGTTTTATCCAAGGAATCGTCAGAACCCGAAGCAAAATCAGGTGCAATTGGCAAACTTTATAATATAATCAACACTGTTAAGGAACTAGAAGAAGAACAAAAGGTATAGTATATATATAAGAATTATAAAATAATTTGTATATATAATTTGTAATTTCTAAATATTGAGTATAGCTATTTAAATTTTTTATCTCGCTATAAATTAAATTTTTCATTGCATTTTATTTGATAATATTAATTTGTTATGATTTTTATTTCTCTGTTAAATATGACTATGTGCGGTATTATATTGTGTGTGTGTATATGTCGTAATATTGAGTTTTTTCTACTTGAGTTTAATTGAGCCCAATATATGCATGATCGTAATACAAAAAAGTTACATAATTATAATACAAAATTTGTAATATTTTATTGAATTAAATATAATTATCAATTTCAAGGCAATCGAAGAGCCAGCAAAGAAGTCCCCAGAAGAGAAATTCCGTAAAGTTCTCATACAGACTATAGTTAATTGGGCGGAGGAGTCCCAAATAGAAACACCTAAACTGGTTCGAGAAATGTTTAGGTAAGAGAAATTGTGTTTATAAAAATAATATGACTGTAGCGGGATTTGAACCTACTCAAAACGCTGTCAAGCTACGTATTCTTCTTCTTCTTCATCATCACTTCTGCATTTTTTTAATGATTCTTTATTATCAATTTTATTATCTAAATTTTGATTTATTTTATTTGTATGGATTTCTTTATCGTTTTCTAAATTTTTACTTTTACATTTCACTGAAATTTTAATATTTATTATTATTTATAACAAATTTTTGGTTTCACGTTAAAAATTAGTACAATTTATTTTTGTTCTTAGTATCTCTTAAAGTAGGAAACGGAGTGTCTTAACACTAGGTTCTCAGGTTTCCCCTGCCTACCCTGCTATGTCCGAGATACAGCGTGATAGCTTTACGCTGAAGTATTTCTTTATTGAGATTTGTCAAGAGACATTGTTCTTTATGAAATATTTCTAAATATTTTTCTTATCCTAAGTATGAAAATAAGTCTTAAAAAATATAAATGACATTATGGACAAATTATATAAAATATTTACAAAATATAGGCAATGTTCTCATCTATAAGCAAAATGATTATACACTTTAATCTACATCCGTTCCGTAGTTTTTGCGTAAAAGAGTAACAAATATCCATTTATATTAATAGGGTTAAGTAAATACTATACTATAATGTTAGTATTTTCATTTCCTGGGTTTGGTAACAAGGCAAAGTGCGGCGTTGAGTTCCGCCACTCAACACGCAATGCCTCAATCTGGCGGAAAATGGGGAACGGAATTGCAAAAGAAGGGAGTGTTTAACACTAAGTTCTCAGGTTCCCTCTGCCTACCCTGCTATATGCGGGATACAGCGTGAAATAAAAAAAAAAAAACCTAATATTTTAAACTTAAATTTCAGTCTACTCGTCCGTCAATACGACGCAGTAGGAGAATTAATAAGAGCGTTAGAAAAAACATACGTAATAAATGCAAAAACTAAACAAGACGTGGCAGAGATGTGGGTGGGACTCAGTCAGATACGAGCGCTGCTGCCGGTACAGATGAGCCAGGAGGAGGAGGAGCTCATGAGGAAGAGATTATGGTGACGATATTATTAATTTAATATTTTTTACGATAAGAAAATGTTTTGGTTATAATATTTAGAGATAGTGACAACTTTTACAAGTCGTGGCGCAAAGGTATAAGCGTACATTAAATATTTATAATAATTAATATTTAATATTTTTGTTTGCTAGCTCTGGTAACAAAACAAAGCGCGGCATTAAGTTCCGTCACTCAGCACGCTTAAGAGCAAATCTTAAGAGAATGGAGTGTCTTAACACTAGGTTCTCCGGTTCCCTCTGCCTACTCTGCTTTGTGCGGGATATAACGTGAAGCTATAAAAGTGACAATTTTGATTTGCTTACATTGAATATTTTTTATTCAACTTAAAATGAGTCGCAATTGTTAATTTGGTCGAAATTGTGATTAAATGTTATGAATTTTTCATTTTATAGATCTTAGTTATTTAAGTATTTTTAATTTTTATTTATAGGAAACTGGTGAACAATCACACGTTCTTCCAGCATCCAGATTTGATAAGGTAAGATGTTATATAAAATTCTTTTCTAATTTTAATATATTGGATGGTTAATAGCCTGATAAAAATTTAAAGTTTAAAGCAAAATAAGGAAAGAATATAACGCTTACAATTAAGAAATTTCATAACTATAAACTTTAATATTAATATATTTTCTAAGTGCCTTTATTTTGATACCCAAAAATACTAAATAATATATTGAAAAATAGAGTTTCTAAATTAGTATTTTCAAATACCAAAATATACACGATTAGTCCATATAAAATAGTAGAATATAAACCCCGTGCAGAGTGCTCCGCGTGCACGAGAACGTGATGGCGGTGATGATGAACACGCTCGGGCGCCGCGCGCAGGCGCAGTCCGACGCGCCCGCCGCCACGCCGCCCACCGCAGAGGACAAGGAGAAGGTACCGAATACACATATTTTTATATGGTTTTTATCTCGCTTAGTCGGTATTAATGTAATTTAATCTTAGAACAGTCAAGTACCTACGTATAGGATTTTGTCAAAACTAAAATCCTATTAAAATTTTATTAGTAATACTTATTAGAATATTCTCTTTGACCGTATTTTCAGTCGAAAGAGTAAGTTTTACCTATAAATTTGTAAATATAAAACGTTGCGTTACTGGGTGCCTGACACACGGCATACATACGTAAATAATGACCATAAAAAGCTAAAATTTGGCACGTAAACTCCTTAGGAAGTTTGGCACGTAAACTCCTTAGGAAGCTCTAAAAGAAAATTTCTCGAAATTCCTACGAAGACGTACAAAATGGGACGTATGCACGCAAAAGAAGTTATAAAAATTGTGGAACAGCTAGTACTTTATAGGAATATCTATAAATTTTGAACCGAAAACCAAATCATTCAAGCAAATCTATCTTAACTATGCCACTAACCTCACAATCTTATCTCAATTGCAGGATACCTCTCATGAAATGGTGGTAGCTTGTTGCCGTTTCCTCTGCTATTTCTGCAGAACAGGTCGTCAAAACCAAAAGGCCATGTTCGATCACTTCGACTTTTTACTGGAAAACTCTAATATTCTTCTCTCAAGACCATCTCTTAGAGGATCTACTCCTTTAGACGTGGCTTACTCGAGTTTGATGGAGAATACTGAATTGGCTTTAGCTTTGAGGTACGTTTTGTTTGCCAGAAATACTAAATATATGGAATTTTACACTTCAGTAAAAAACAAGCTCTTTCTTCTTAAATATATGAAGACAGCCTAATGTAAAATATCTATAATATATATTTTCCACAGTCCGTTTAAAGAAAGCCATAAGTAATAGATGCTGAATAACATTTTTTTTTTTCATTTTAAACTCATAATGAATAAAAACTTAAATTGTTTATAAATCTGAGCTTTAATATTTCCCAAATATTCTATTATGAGGATTATTATAATAATAAAAATAAAAAGTGGCTTTTTTCATTAAATAATTTAGCTTATATATATGTTAATATGAAAATGCCATGTTTGTTATAATATATTATTTTTAAATTATTGATTAAAATTATTAATATTAGGACAATATTTCTTTATACATAAATTACGTCTTTTAAGAATAAAATATCTATATTTATATATATATTTTTCAACAGAGAACACTACTTAGAAAAGATCGCAGTATATCTATCTCGTTGTGGTCTACAAAGTAACTCGGAGTTAGTTGAGAAGGGCTACCCGGACCTCGGCTGGGACCCCGTCGAGGGTGAACGTTATTTGGACTTCTTAAGATTTTGTGTTTGGGTATGATTTAAAGCTATTACTTTAGTATTAATAAATATCTTTTTGCCTTTAGTATATTAAAAAAAAAAGGAACTTAAGTTGATTTTTAGATTATTGTTATAATTATTTAGGTACATGTTAAATGTTCTATAAAATTCAGTTTTTACTCTTTAATTATTACTTTTGACTAGCGTGTTAAGTATGCAAACTTTAGTGACTTATATATAATTCGTTCTCACATATTCTCAACAAGCCCCTACGATTCGTTTAAATGAAAGGATGCTTATATTTTAACCATTTTTTCTTTTTTTTTTACTTTTTCTTTTTTTAACCTCACGCTGTATCCCGCATGTAGCGGGTTAGGCAGAGGGAACCAGAGAACCTAGTGTTAAGACACTCCATTCTCTTTCAACATTTCCGTTCCCCACTTTCCGCCGAATTGAGGCATTGCGTGTTGAGTGGCGGAACTCAACGCCGCGCTTTGCCTTGTTACCAAACCCAAGAAATGAAAATACTAAATTTTACATTTCCTGGAGTGGGAATCGAACCCACAGCCTGTCGCGTTTACAGTCGCACGCTTGTGCCTCTGCGCCACGACAGGCGTTTTAACCATTCATAAATGAAATATATATCCACAATTTTCTTATACGAGCAAATCTTATAGCTAAGCATTACCTTGCTACTACTCTAATATAGTACAATAATTAGTCGTACCATTTCCTACTAAAAAACACCTATACTTACATACATTTGTAATATCCACAACAGGTAAACGGTGAAAGTGTAGAAGAGAACGCCAATTTAGTAATTCGTCTTCTAATCCGACGCCCGGAGTGTCTCGGTCCCGCGCTCCGCGGGGAGGGCGAAGGCCTGTTAAAGGCAATAGTAGATGCAAATAAAATGAGCGAAAGGATAGCAGATAGACGTAAGCTGAGGGAAATGGAACAGGAAGGCGATATTAATGTGAGTATTTTTTTATTCAGTCTTTTCAGTCAGTTCATAGCAGGCAGTGTGTTATCACTCTGTTCTTTGGTTTCCCGGTACGCAATATCTTGAATTCGGACGAACTTCGTGTAGGCGGGCTCGGCGAGTAGTGGAACTCACGCGCGGTTTTTTTATGAGAACGGGGAAATGGAAATAACTTAAATAAAAACAGATAAAGATTAAGTTACGTCGAGTGAAAGTCGAACCCACAAAGGTGCGTTTCACCGACAACTTTGATTGCGTGAAATGTTCGTCCCATTTTTTTTATTTCTTTCTATTTCGGTATTGTACATCGTAAAACTACCTACCTCGTTTAAAAAAATGGAATTTATACATACAATTAAAATATTAAGAGAATCTTCATATAATAAACGGTTTATGGCAAAGACTGGAATATTTAATTCTCTTGAAGAAATCGAGCGCACAATCATATCCGATCACATAAGCCTCACATAAGCACTACATGCATGTTTTCTAGCTTCTTCTCCCACAATAAATTATATACATATCTTCACGCTGTATCTCCCATATAGCAGGGTAGGCAGAGGGAACCTAGTGTTACGACACTCCGTTCCACACTTTCCGCCGAATTGAGTCATGGCGGAACTCAACGCCGCGCTTTGCTTTGTTACCAAACTCAGGAAATGAAAAATTCCATTTCCTGGAGTGGGAATCGAACCTACAAACTGTCGCCTTTACAGTCGCATGCTTGCGCCTCTGCGCCACATCTATATCTATAAATCTATAAATATAATTATAATATTCCCGCACAGTTCAGTCACCCGCTGCCGCAGTCAGACGACGACGAGGACTACATCGACACGGGCGCCGCCATACTCAACTTCTACTGCACGCTCGTAGACCTGCTCGGACGCTGTGCGCCTGACGCGGCTGTTATTGCTTTGGTATGTGTATTCATTATTTTTATATATATTTTGGATTCTTTTTCTTCTTCATATTTTTAGTTTTCATTATTACATTTCTATTATAGATTTTTTTTTCATATAAAAGTTTTTTTTTAATAATTAATTACTATTGTATGATTAAGTTTGTTTAAAAATCATCAACGAAGTTGGGACAGTCAGGTTTAAAAGATATATAAAACTGCTCTTAACCCTTCTTTTCTTTAATAAAAGACCATAGAAAAACCTACAAACCAATTTATATAAATAAAATTATTGTATTATAATATTTATTTATAGTGTAACATACGAGTATGGTACACTTTCCATACTAAAAATGAAATCGGTGAGTGCAGAAACAACGTAAGTCCGGATGTGCAAATTTTGCAGGAGGGAGAAAAAAGTGTATAACTTTCCTTTCTAAGCTAGTTTAAATCGATTACGAATTTTTGGATTTTTTGTGACTTACGGTTTTTCTGCACTCACCGATTCAATTATTTATTTTATATTATAAAATTTAAAAATTCCAATAATCAGGGCAAGAACGAATCGCTAAGAGCGAGAGCAATTTTACGTTCTTTGGTACCTCTGGAAGACTTACAAGGAGTCCTCAGTCTACGTTTTACTCTGAATAATCCTGCTGCCGGTGAAGAAAGGCCTAAGTCTGGTAAGTATTTTTTGATTTCTAAGAAAATCTTGTAAAACTTTTCTAAGTAATAAATGTTGTATGATTTGATAATAATGAAATTAAGGTAATCATAAATTCATATAAAAAAAAGGTTGTCAGAAGGAAATTTTAAAGTCAATTATAGTACCTTTATTAATAATTAAAAATCTATGTTAATCAGGTAAAAAAAGTTATTTAAATAATATAAATAAAATAAATGCCATCTTAGTGCTCCTCTACACTCCCTAGAGAGTCTATATGCCATACTACAGCTTTCTATGGCCATTAGTTTTGCCCGTACGTTGTCTGTTAGTCACTTAGCAACGCAAATATTTTATACATACATACATAGCTTCACGCTGTATCCCGCATATAGCAGGGTAGGCAGAGGGAACCTAGTGTTAAGCCACTCCGTTCCCCACTTTCCGCCGAATTGAGGCATTGCGTGCTGAGTGGCGGAACTCAGTGCCGCGCTTTGCCTTGTTACCAAACCCAGGAAATGAAAAATTACATTTCCTGGAGTGGGATTCGAACCCACAACCTGTCGCGTTTACAGTCGCACGCTTGTGCCTCTGCGCCACGACAGGCGTTATAAAATATTTTATAACTATGGATAATTTACATTTAAATATAAAAATAACAATAAAAAAACCTGAACTACAATATTATTCCAGACATGCCATCCGGTCTCATCCCCGGTCACAAGCAGAGCGTGGGTCTGTTCTTAGAGCGCGTGTACGGTATCGAAACACAGGAACTGTTCTACCGGATACTTGAAGAAGCCTTCTTACCGGACTTGAGAGCTGCTACTATGCTTGATAGGGTAAGAGTTATATTTTAAGAAGACGATAAGTGAAACTTTTTTTTCTATTAAAGTCAAAGTCAAATAGTTTTATATAAAGTAAGAAGTTACATGCTTCATTTTTTGAATGTCAAATAATTTACCACCATACCATACCAATACCACCATACCATTACCACCATACCATACCATTACCACCATACCATACCATTACCACCATACCATTAGTATTATATACGTTTATACTATAAAATAGTGTATAACTGTAACATTTTTTTTTATTGAATTAAGGCCTTTAAAAAAAATGTTTTGTAAATAGCAAAATCTCTCTCGCACTTTTGAAATATAAATTTCGTTTAGTAAAAATATATTTTTTTAATATATTCTGATCACTACGGACACGTGGTCCGTAACTTTTGTCAACTCTCACAATATTTTCATATCACTTAACTAAGCTTAGGAAATAAGATAATTTTTTCCAAAGAGAGTCCATGTATTTTAGTTGCCTACTTAATATATTATTATTACTTATAATACTTAATATTACTTAACATTTCTTAATATTACTTAATATTACTTAATATTACTTAACATTTCTTAATATTACTCAATGTTACTCAATATTACAATTTAGACTTCTATTTTAGTGGAGCTTTGGTTAAGGAGTTTATGTTTAACTAAAATATTTTTAATTAATATAATAATTTGGGGAGCTTTCTGGATTCAAAGAACAAAGTGCCTCAACACTACGTTCCTTCATGTACTCTATAAATACAAAATATAATAATATTTCCAGAACGATGGTTGTGAATCCGACATGGCGCTCTCAATGAACAGATACATCGGCAACTCCATCTTGCCTCTCCTCATCAAACATGCCAACTTCTACAACGAAGCGGAGAACTACGCTAGCTTACTGGATGCCACTCTACATACTGTTTACAGGTAAAAAAATATATATTATGTATATGTATGGCTTATATTTTCTTCACTTGTATCTATTAGGTCTTAACATCACATTAAAGGTCGTCGTCACGTTACTTAGCGTACTTTTATAAAGCCTTTAATATCCAATTCGAATAGTTAAAAAAATTGTTCCGTAGAGCAAGCACGAAAACTTGCGACAGAGTATTTGAAAGAATTTGTATGGCAATTGAAAAGCGCCCCTAACGTACGTAAGAGGAACTAAAGCTTTCCCATAGAAAATATTTTTGATAACGATACGAATACTTTCTTACAAATTTTCATGCTTGACCTTCGGATCCGTTGATAGTACCATATTTGAAAACATGAAGAATTTAAATTTTTAAATTGTGTACCCATAAAGAACATATAAATAATTAAATTAAAATTGAACGCCTGTCGTGGCGCAGACGCACAAGCGTGCCACTGTAAACGCGACAGGTTGTGGGTTCGATTCTAGGAATCCATGGAGTGGGACTCCAGGAAATGGAATTTTTCATTTCCTGAGTTTGGTAACAAGGCAAAGCGCGACGTTGAGTTCCGCCACTCAGCGCGCAATGCCTCAATTCGGCGGAAAGTGGGGAACGGAGTGTCTTAACACTAGGTTCCCTCTGCTTAACCTGCTATATGCGGGATACACCGTGAAGTTATGTATGTATGTATAAAAATTGAAGACAGAAAGACAAGAAAGACAGAATGAAATATAAGTCAAAATAAAACAATAAAATAACAATATTAATTAACTCATAATAATTATATTTTATTTCAGATTATCCAAAAACCGTATGCTAACCAAGGGTCAGCGTGAAGCGGTATCAGATTTCCTGGTAGCGCTGACGGCCGCCATGCAGCCCTCCATGTTGTTGAAGTTGTTGAGGAAGCTCACTGTGGACGTGTCCAGGTTGTCGGAATATACTACTGTTGCTTTAAGGGTGAGTTTGTTTTTAATTATTCTAATAGGCATTAAATTAAAACTTGAAATTATGTTTTTGATTTCATAATATGTTGTTTTGTTCCTTCAAAATATGAAGTTTAAAATCTAAATAATTTTAAGTTTAAATGAATACTCAAAAGACCTAAATTGACGCGAAAATACAAAAATTATATAAATTGGCTCTGAAAGGACAAAGTTAAAAATCAGTTCAATATCGTATAGGAGCAAAATGACTAAAATATACACTATAAATCAAGTAGGAATTTAAAAGTGAAAGTGTGAAAAAGTGAAAAAACCATTTTAGTAATCAGTATAGATATTAAGCAATTTTTGATTTTAGCTTCACGCTGTATCCCGCACTTAGTAGGGTAGACAGAGGGGACCTGAGAACCTAGTGTTAAGACACTCCGTTCCCTTTCAACATTTCCGTTCCCCACTTTCCGCCGGATTGAGGCATTGCACGCAGAGTGATGATTTTTTTTAATTTAATCAAACTACTTCTCTCTCTTCTTCTCTTCTCTGTTTTCTTTCTTCAAAATACTATACAACCATAAACAAATCATTACAAAAAGTCCCACCCATATAAATAATTTGACATTCCCCAGCTTCTAACATTACACTACGAGAGATGTGCCAAGTACTACGGCAGTACGGGAGGGCAGGGAGTGTACGGCGCCTCCTCCGACGAGGAGAAACGACTCACTATGATGCTCTTCTCAAACATATTCGACTCTCTCAGCAAAATGGACTACGAGCCCGAGTTGTTTGGCAAAGCATTGCCTTGTTTGATTGCGATTGGTAAGGTTTTGTATGTTTTTGGAATTCATTTTGATTTTGTTCGGTATTTAGGCCATTTAAAAACAATTTATATTTTCAATGTCAGTAATTAATTATGGATATTTCACATCTATATATAAATACGTGAAGCAAAAACTTTTTTACGAAAACATTTTTTTTTAAATATGTATAAAAAGTATATTAAATTAACAAAATAAATGTTACACACACTACCATGGTTTGACATCCATGTTTATACAAAGTGACATAGACGTTGCTAAGCAATGCGTTATTAACGCGTTTACACACTAGTAAAATTGAAACGACTATTCGCTAAGTTCTCTCTGCTTAATCTACAAATATGTTGGAAGAGAAGATGGAAAATTATTTTTATATTAACACCTTGGAGACTATATTTTAAATAAATTACAGATCATATCATATACTAGAATATGATAGTCCAGTAACAAGACTACATTTTTATATGCATACCAATACTTCAGTATTATTACATAAAAATATGTTTGTCATTTTACTTCTGATAATAAAAAAATAAAATGTTTGCTCTATTTCAGGTTGTGCCTTACCCCCCGATTATTCTTTGTCAAAGAATTATGACGATGAGTTCTACGGAAAAGAAACCCAAACTACAGGTAATTTAATAAACAAAAAAAAATGAAGCCAAGAATGCATTGATAATATTAAAGTTAAAGAAAAACACTTTTCTGACAAACGATAGCAGATAAACGGTAATCTTAACTAAGAGAAACAATATATTAAGTGTTAAGTTATTCAGTTTGGCCATTCATAGCGCAGGTTCAAATCCCGCTTAATTTGTTTTGTGTAACAATAAAATATATGTCATATAGAGGGATGGTTATGGGTTCGAACCCAACTCTGGCGAAATATTATATTTAAGTTGTTTTTATTACCTTTGGGTACCGCAACTAAACACACAATGTCTTGTAGAGTGGTTCGATACTGGATATCAAAGTATCTGTACTTGCAAGTGTTAGCCGAGTGGAATTTATAGCCGTTGTATTAAAAAACGCTTGACGTAGCGCAGAGGCACAAGCGTGCGACTGTAAACGCAAGTGGTTCCCACTCCAGGAAATGTATAATTTTCATTTCCGGGGTTTGGTAACAAAGGCAAAGCGCGGCGTTGAGTTCCGCCACTCAGCACACAATGCCTAAAATCGGTAAAAAATTGGGGTGTCTTAGCACTAGGTTCCCTCTGCCTACCCTGCTATATGCGGGATACAGCGTGAAGTTAGAAAATAAAAAAAAAAAAATTAAAAAATCTTTCAAAAATTGTTTTAGCATATTCTCATATTTCATAATAGAATAAAATACGCTGATCTATGCGAAAGATATTTTCTTTAAATATAGAAGTTTTATAAATATTAAAAAAAAAAATTATAATATAGGAGGTGCGGACAATCCTCAATACGATCCACAACCAATAAACACGTCGTCGGTGGCCCTCAACAACGACCTTAACACTATCGTGCAGAAGTTCAGTGAACATTATCATGATGCTTGGGCTTCAAGGTAATTGTGTTTGTTGTTTTAAATTTTAACATAATAAATTAAGTTTTATTAGTATGGTTTTTAAAGCATATAAGCGATGAAAAATATTTAGGTTTCATATTAATTAAATTTATATTCTCCATATCATATAATAGATAATTTTTGTATATTTAAATGGCTGGCCCAAAATTGACAAACCTAAAGCTTAACAGTTGCTTTTTATAAAATAAATGAAATAAAAAAAATACATATTGCTAAGTTTTTGGACAATTAAAGGCAATTACTATACAATTCATATTTATTTTATAGGAAAATTGAAAACGGCTGGGTGTATGGAGAATCTTGGTCAGACAGCCAGAAGAGTCATCCGCGTCTCAAGCCATACAACATGCTTAACGACTATGTAAGTAATTGATTTAAGTTTCCAATAAATGAAAATTAAACTAAGAAAACACTTTCTTCAAGTTTTTATACATACATAGATAATATGCATATTGTGATCACATCAGAGCTAGCGTGCAAATTTTTAAGCAATTCGGATGACATGAAGTGGTTCAAAATAGTTTTGCAAGATTTTATTACTCTAGTTATATATAGGTCACGCTAATACCAAATGTAAATTTATTACCAAATAGTTTGAATTTAATAACTGGCCTTTTGACAGTGCTTTTTGTCAGATGTATTTTATATGTACGAGTATACGAAGAAAAGCTATATATTTTATGTATCATAATAAAAAACGTAACGTAAGCTTTTTTACACTTCTCCCTTAAATAGCTGAAGATGTATATAAAGGCAAACTCCACTTATATTTAAATTATTTTCATTTCCCCGTTCTGGAAAGCCCGGTGCTTCGTTCCTTCATTCAACACTCAGTGTATCAGTTGCGGAAAGTAGAGAATGAAGTGTCTTGACACTAGGTATGCTTTGCCTACTAATTAAAAATCGTGAAGCTACCATTTTTTAATACGTATGTAATATTTTTTCAGGAAAAAGAACGCTACAAGGAGCCAGTACGCGAGTCCCTAAAGGCGCTTCTTGCTATAGGATGGTCTGTGGAACATTCCGAAGTCGACATACCTAGCACCAACCGCAGTTCTATGAGAAGGCAGTCTAAATCTGGCATTGTAAGTCTCTTCTTCTCTATTCTTTACTCTTTTTACTATTTTTTTTTCTTTTCAAAAAGTGATTAACATTATTTTTTTTAATATTGTAACTGATATATGTTGGTTTTGATGGATTACTTGTACTGTCTTTACAATTTGTCCTTTTTTTTTGTTAAAAATATACACATATTACGTATTTAAGTGATGAATAAATTTATTTACTAAATTATTGACTAATACTTTATTTTAATTCGAAATTTTAATTTTATTGTTTCAATTTTCATGCCAGCTCGAGGAGGAAATGGTAATAATCCTTGATACTATTTAGATGAATGCTTCTTATTTTGAATTATATAAGTATTTTATTTACTAATTAAATATACTTTCGCCAATAAAAACCATTTGAAGGTATTATTGCATGGTAATTATGTCTTTTGTGCTAGAATAATTTACTTCACTAAATTAATATTAGGAATAATTACTATAAACATTTCGTTTTTTCATTAAAATTTCATGATGATGAAATAGAAATCTCAAAGAGGTGATGTCAAGAACATAACACCCCTAAGTTGTTATACAAAATATATAAATTTTTTATAATTTATAATTAATAAATAAAACAATATTTGTTCATCTGCTGCTATAAGCGTGCTCCCGATATATTCGTAAGTGAGGAACTATTCATACTTTTAGATCTAAATTTAATATTTTTTTTTGATTGGTTTTCTAAAAGCTGGAAGCTAAATAACATTTCTTCTTCTTCAAACAAATACTACTTAGCTTGCCAGTTGCAACATTACTTAATAAAATATAAATAAATAATTAAATATTTTATTATATATACTAGACGGATTCAGCAACACCATTCAATTACAACCCACACCCCGTGGACATGACCAACCTTACGTTGTCTCGTGAAATGCAAAACATGGCAGAGAGATTGGCGGAGAATGCGCATGATATATGGGCAAAGAAGAAGAAGGAGGAATTGGTTACTAATGGAGGTAAATATAATATGTTATATTTCAAGTTAATTGATTAAAATACGCAGCTTCACACTTTGTTACAAAGAGAATCTAGTGTTAAAACACTTTGATTTTATAACATTACATTATACTGAATGGAAGGAACTAAACGCCACGTTTTGTGTTATAACCATTGAAATGATTTATTGTAGGTTCTCTCTGACTACGTTGCTATGCAGAAAATCGCTATTTATTAAAAGTATAACTTTTTGGGGATTAAAAAAGGAACCCTAGGATAAAGTATTTAGTTTGCTCAAGAATATTTAAAAAAATACCTAAGTACGGCATGGCGGAAAAAACCATCCCATGCTTTCCAACTTTACAATGGAACCACATAAATAGCTGAAGTATTTTCTCAAGTGATCTTGGAAAAATGTTTTCCATTATTTAATTGATTTGAATCCAAAACCAAAAATGTTCCACATAAAATCAAACAGTCTGACCATACCACACAACGCGTTTTAATAAAGAAGTTGAGTACTAAATATTGATCTTTTAATATTCTAGGTGGCATCCATCCACAATTAGTACCATACGACCTACTAACAGACAAAGAAAAAGAAAGATCGAGAACGTTCTCAAGAGTTCCTCAAATACCTACAATACCAGGGTTACAAACTACATCGTCCTAAAACAGCGCAAAGCGACACAGGAACAGACGACGACGAAGTCATATAGAACTTAGATTCACGTATTCATTACTAGAAAAGTTAATACAATATATAGATAGAGCGACTATTAATATGAAGATTGTTGGAAATATCCACAACGTTCAGTAGACATGTAGCTTCAAAACTAGTACTAGGAGTATTAAGTTCTTTTCTAAGGCTCAAGGTTATTTATTATTAGGTTTTATTTTTATTTCCATTTTAAACATTTTCGTATATAAATTTATTAATATAATACTTGCTAATTAATTAATTTTGAAATAGCGGTTGAACCAAGAATGTCCTGGTTATTTTTATAAGAGCTCCTAGTCTGTCTACGTCTGAGCTATACAGTTACAATCCGCTACGTCGAAATTTTCTTACAAATGTTTTCGTAAAATTTTCATTATAATGACTTACTTACAGTTTACTGGGCTTATACTTAAAATTGTTATATTTGATTTTATTACAAAGCATGTTGAAATACACCTTTTTAGAATTTATAACTTAATATTTTTATTAATAGCATGAATCTACTTTTCAAATTTATTAAATTTAAATATAAAATAACTATATAATAAATTTATTCACTTTTATTACTTATCTCTTGTCTGTCTGTGCTTTATATTTCATATGTTTATATTACAAGCAAAACAAATCGGAACTTAAGTATTTCAAGAAGGTACTACTATATTTCTAGTATTTTATAGTATAAATTTTAATTTCTTATAATTTAACTCTTATATTTAGTATGTAGCAATATTATTTATTTTATAATATTTGTTATTTCAATAGATTTTTTATTTAGTATTATTATTCTGACTAGCACTAGACTTAGTGACGTCACTCTTTGTTTCGTCTTTCCGTCTATTTAAACAAAGTTTTTTTTTAATATAATCGAAAAATATTGAAAGGACTAAAGTTAATATGAAATATTTTCTTATGAAATTAAGTATTTATTACAAACATAAATTAAACGAAAAACAGGTTGTGGGTTCGATTCCCACTCCAGGAAATGGAATCTTTCATTATTTATTATTGTATATATTTATGTATTATTTAATTTGTCTCAATTATTTACGTACTGTAAACTGTATGTTTCATAAATAAAAAGAATTTACCTAAAAAGAAAACCTACTTCTAAGAAAATGCACCACATTATTATGAATAGTTAAAAATTACTTGACAGATCCTTACCAGATTTAAATGGAACCTCATCAGACACATTAGCTATCATATAAAAAAAGACCAATCAGAATTGGTTCACCCAGTAAAATGTTATATAGCATACATTTTTTGAAGTCTAACCGTTTTTAAATAGTATAAAACTAAATAAACTTTATCTATTTATGTATTCAGGTGGTTCTTCCTCTAATGGAGAAATATTTCTCCACTCACCGCAATTACTTCATAGCGGTCGCGACGGCCACCAACAATGTGGGCGCGGCCAGCTTGAAGGAGAAGGAAATGGTCGCTGCGTTGTTCTGCAAGTTGGCTAGTTTGTTGAGATCTAGGTAATGTTTTTATAATTATTTTTTTATTTTTATATTTGGATAATGTTTAAATTATATTTTTAGGTTATTTATTTTGATTTTCAATTTATTTAAAAAAAATGAATAAATTCCAATCAGAACCAAAGACTTTTTATACTTATATGAATAATAATCGTTATACTTAATAATGTTTATTTTTTCATATATCTAGAGGCAGCGGAACAACATTAGACTGTAAATGATCGTGAATTTGATTCCTATTCGAAAGAATCAGTATATTTAAATTATTTCCTTGTTCTGGTGAGACAAAGCGTATCGTTGAGTTTCGGCACACAAGACAAAATATCTCGAATTTTGGTGACAAGTGGAGAACCAAGTGTCTTGGTTGAGAGAGAGAACTCTCCTTCCTCTCGTGTGGGAAAAGGCGTTAAACTGGATAAAATAATATAATAAAAAATATGTGACACGAATATTATTTTTTTGTATTAAATATAAATTGTTACAAAATTAGGTAAAATATTCAATTTTAAACAGGCTAGCAGCATTCGGTCCGGACGTGCGTATAACAGTGCGATGTCTACAAGTGCTTGTAAAAGGCATCGACGCCAAGTCCCTTGTGAAAAACTGTCCAGAATTTATCAGAACATCGATGTTAACGTTCTTTAACAATGTGGCTGATGATCTGGGACATACTATTATGAATTTACAAGATGTAAGTGTTTTATGATTATCTGTATACCTTATATTAAAGGTTAGCTGAATTACATGTGAAAAAGTTTTTTTTTCAGCATCATTTCTTACGAGAATGGAACAATAAAAATATTATAAATATAATAATTCATTAACTATTATTAAGTGAAAAGTTATTAAAGAAAGGTAAAACAGCGACTGACTTTCAGAAAGGTAAAACAGTGATTGGTTGCGAATTCGATTCCTACTCGAGGATTATATTTAAATTATTTCATTTCTCCGCTCCGATAAAACTAAGCGTGACGTTGAGTAGCGATACTCAATACGCAATGTCTTAAATTTAGACAGACAGCAGACAACGGAGTGTTTTGACACTAGGTTTTTTCTATCTACCCGCCTTTAGAAATAAAGCTTGAATTTGCTTATATATATAGATCTAACACTCAATTTTCAAAATGCAGGGTAAATATGCACATCTGAGAGGAACACATCTGAAAACATCTACTTCACTTGGGTACATCAATGGTGTGTTGCTACCAATCCTCACGGCGATGTTTGATCACCTCGCCAACTGCGAGTATGGCGCTGATTTATTATGTAAGATTATTTTTTTTTAATATTATTATTAGGGCATTATTTTTGTATTTATTAATATTAAGAAAATATCTAAATATGTTGGTGTGTTGATTTTCTAAAATATTTACTTTAATATATATTTTTAAAGCGCTAATCACTCATTTAAGGTAAAGTTATTTGAACGTGCGCCTTTTGAATTTCATCTAAGGATCTTCTCAATTAAGCTTTACGGTTTTGCCGAGTACGTTGAAATTGTTCTAGGTTTAAATTAAAAAAGAAATTGGCAATACCAGTCTAATTAAAAAAAATAAATGAACGTGACTACGAGGAATAGAGTAAAATAGAGAAAATAATAATGCCGTCGATATTTATATATATTTTTTTTAAGATATTGAAAACATAATATATCTCATAGACATATATATTGTTTTTATATTATATTATATCCTTCACCGGTCATAATCCGATTCACTAGAATATTTTTTCACTCTATATTCTCTCTTACAAACTTCTTTGCATGCCTTTTTGAAATATTTCCGTTTGCGTCGCCCGCACTCGTGTACAAAACAAAGTCTTTTCCTTACCAATCGACACGCAAATATGCATTTATCTTGAGATATCTGTTGACATTCCCTCTCAGACGCGGTATCGGCGTTGCGAAATATATGCGGAACGAAAGTTTTCTTAAAATTACTTTTTTTGTTATTTCGTTTTAACTAAAATATTAATGTTTTGATTACTTTAAAGAAAAATATCTCAGATTTGTGTACAATTATGTTTGTCTAAACTGATGCTTGTAAGTTAATTGACATTTCCTCAATCTGGGCAAACAAACCATTTTTGTTTCTGCTATCCAACAAGCAATGCAGAGTAATACACATAAGTAGGTCCCAAGAAGAAAAGTTAGTGACTTAAATGCAGTGCCGTACATTTTTAATGTTTTAAATTATTTTTGAATATTCTTTTACCTTCAATTGTTGTGCCATATATGGAATGCACATGTCTATATATCTCTGTCTTGTTGCATCCACAAATTCGGCTGAAAACAATAATACTGTTGTATTAATGATTAAAAAAATATATTTATGACTTATATTAATTTCAAAATATGGGCAATATTAGATTTTGGTCTTAAATATTTCAAGCCTTACCTGCTCCCCGAAATTTAACAGTTTTGCTCTTTTTTAATATAATTTCGCTATAATCGAATTCTTCAATGCACGCGCTTTTGGATATCTCTTTGAAATCATCTTGAAAATCACTCTTACATCGATAATTTAATTTGCAAAGTTTATTCTTAACACCCAACATAGCCTGAAAATTAATTGTTATGCTATATTCACTGAATTAAAAATAACAGAAGTTTCTTTTTTTTTCGCTTTTTTTAGCTTCACGCTGTATTCCCGCATATAGCAGGGTAGGGAGAGGGAACCTGAGAACCTAGTGTTAAGACACTCCGTTCCCCACTTTCCGCCGAATTGAGGCATTGCGTGCTGAGTGGCGGAACTCAACGCCGCGCTTTGGTACCAAACCCAGGAAATGAAAATATTAAACTTTTACATTTCGTGGAGTGGGAATCGAATTGCTTTTTGTAGATTTTCCTTAATATATTAACGACACAAGTAAAATAAAAAGCTAGCAACTCACTTTATAACATTTTCTTATCGCTACTTTTATACAAGCATCTTCGTATGCTCCTCTTAGTATATTATGAATTTTTAAATCTTTTATTACTTTCATATTGTATACTTTTATAAGTAGATCAGACAATCCATAACTATTCTGAAATAAAATTTCTTTTCGTGTAATTTAATATTTAAAAAATGTAATATTTTAATGTACTTATCTACTCTTTACCTTTTCATTTCGGTGTATGAATATTATAATTTTTGATAAATTATGATTGATATTTTTTCCGCCACTTGTTTCTATGTTTTCAATATTTTTGATTTCATTGGAACTGACAAATTTCGCTTTTAAGGACTCCACAATATTGATCCCAATCAACTAAAATAAAATAAAACAACGTAAA
This sequence comes from Philaethria dido, assembly GCA_033558755.1. Classification (NCBI taxonomy): domain Eukaryota; kingdom Metazoa; phylum Arthropoda; class Insecta; order Lepidoptera; family Nymphalidae; genus Philaethria; species Philaethria dido. Next base: position 258,266 of record JAKGSA010000707.1, read on the forward strand.
TTACGAATCACGAATGCTAGAATATAATACTATTCTACCGTACTAACCTTAATTTTACTTACCGTAAAAATTAAAATTGAAAATAAGCGGAACGATTCTTTGTAAAACCACATTTAAAAGTGTATTTTCTTCCATTGCTTAAAAAGCAATAAATAAATATGAAATAATCATAATATTCTTTTCATTTTGATTAATTTTGCTCGTTTATGTTATGTTATATATCTATGTACCATATGACTACGCTACGGTAATTGATTATAGCTTCACGCTAAAATCCTGCTTACTTACCTGCTAACATATATGCGGGTGTATCCCGCATACATGTAGCCAGAGAAACTAGTTCCCCACTTTTCACGATTATTATAAAATAATAGGGTGTGAAATAATCGCATTTCATGAAATGTGCAATTATCAATTGGACAGATTATCTAGTGCATTGGTCAGAGAGACATAATCATAAATCGTTTCACGATATGCTCGAATATACTTGCATCACGAAGCGTGATCAATCGTATTTAACCAAATTATTAAATAATGACATTAATTGCCGACAAAGGCGTTAGGCGTTGGCATGTCGACATGGCCGCGGTTTGTAACAAATTTAAAACTCTAATCATTTGTTATTGAATGTGGAAGAAAATATATTTTAAGTAAAAATTGTATGCTAACTTAAATATTTGATTTTGCTTTATAATTATCATCGTCATCCTACTATAATAAATGAGTAGACTAAATACGTTAAAGGCACAAAAGTTATCAATTAGAAAAAGCCGAATTGAAATGAATTTCAAACACTAGAAATAAACAACAATACAATTCTTTAAAAAACATAATTTAATATATGTGTTTATAATTAACGAATCGTCTACAATTTTAATCACTTTCTGAACCACTTTCTTCGCTTGAATCACTTTCATCCGATTCTTTTTGTACAGAAAACATTGTTTTACATTCACCTTTACAACCCTCCTGTAATGCTTTACTTTTTTTGTCCTCACACGTGTGTTGTGAGCACGTTTTCTCGACAGCATATTTACAAGCTCTGAGACATTTAGCTCTAGATTGTTTCTGACATTCTCGTTCGTATTTATCGCGGAGAGCTAATTTACCCACTATAATGTCATATTCATTTTTCTTTACTTTGTTATTGGAATTATTCTGAAAGTTATTTTATTAACTTAATTTTAGTTTAGAAATACATAAATATGATTTTAAAGGAACTATGAGCTTACCTCGTTACTAATATTTTCATCAATTTTTATATCTGAAAAACAATATATTAAAAGTTTCAGAAGCATTGAACTTAACTAGAATATGAAACTCATTAAAAATGAATACTCAATAAAGCGGGAAACAACACAGTGCAAAAAAAAAACAATTTCACACTTTTCTTCTCACAGCAGATTAGTCAAAGAACCCGATTTCAATACACTTCAATATCCACTTTCCGAATTTAAATAATTCCTTTAAATATAATACCAAAGGTTTAAAATTTCCAAAGGTTCAAAATTTAATAAAGATATTCGTATTAAATGTTACCATCTTGTTTCCTTAGCAAGGGCTGAATTTTATCTTCTTTGGATTCCTTGTCCCCATTCTCATGATTCGGCTTTTTAAATGAAAACTCCTTTACACATCCTTTATTGCCAAACTCCAGAAAATCAGACCTAAAGTCTGATTTACATTTAAAACGAGATTTGCATACGCGTTTATTTACAGTTTTTACTACCTAAAATATTCATTAAAAAGTAAAATTTCATATATTTTTGTTAATAAACAAAAAATATTTATTAACACTTACATTCTTACATTTCTTAATGGGAGTTTTTAAGCAGGCCTCGCCGTATGTACTTCTTATTAAATTATCAATTTTGCTTTTTCTTACTTTATTTTCGGAGTCTTCATCGAGTGTTTTCTAAAAAATATCATGTAAGTAAGAATCGCTTAATATCTGAATGAATTGTTCAAATTTAACACAAATGTTTAAATAGTAATTTTTACCTTTGTATTAGCCTTTAAAACATAAACTTTTATCTTCTCATTTGCATCTTCTAAATAATCTTTTGGTTTTTCTAAAAATGGATCTATATCTACATTCAGTTTTATTGGTTTGTTTATTACTTCATACCAAATATTGTATGGAGAAAATAATTCAGAATATACTACTTTCTTTATTCGTCTTGTGTTCGGATCACTTTCCGTTTGCGTTCGCACTTTTTGATTTTTACGTTTCTTATGATTGATTTGTTTTAACACATCGAATCTTGTTTTTTCTCCAAGACCATTATGTTTAGTGTTATGTTTTTTAGGCGGTTTTTTGGTATTCATTACAATTTTGCTTGGTTTACTTGTAGAAGGTATTTCTAATGATATTTCTTCTATGTCATCATTAGATTCACTTTCTTTAGATTCATATATTACAGATTCTTCCTTGTTGTTAGATTCTAAAATATTTTCAAATTTTAATCGTTTCTGGGTTTTGTTTTTGACATTTTTTATTGGTTTATCCTTAGTTTTTTCTACGGAACTTGATATTTCTTCATGAGATGAAGCACTGCCATATATTATCGCAGTTCCAGGACGAAAAGTAGTCTGATTATAATTTAATATTTTTTTAAACGATCGAATCCTGTGTCTTGTTGTTTCCTCCCTTTCTGGATTTGTATGTGTTTTATTAACTTCAAAGGATGAAGAACTATGGAAAATTTCTTGAGATTTGTAAATATTTTTAAGAATATCATAGTTCTTTAGTAGCTCCTCGATTATTTGATTTGCCAAAGTTGCATTTTGGGACTTTTCTGTTAATATTTGTTCATAGCCTTTGACTTTTTGAGTGACATTCAATAGAAATGCTATCTGAAATAGATGAAAATTGCTTTAACTTGAATTATCAAGTACATTAGTACTACAAATTTTTACATTTAAAAAATAAAGTTACCTTTATAATAGAAAATACGAAACTAGCAATCTGATGAAATAACATCGAATACTTTTACACTAAAACCATAAAATAAATCGAACTTTACAGATAAGGGGCACTTTATTTTGTAAGATAAAACTATGTACAATTCGGTGTGAATTTTACTGCATAAACATAAATATTTTTTTTCAATTACTGTAAATATACTCATATCTAGATTTGATTACTGAACTGATAGATTACTGTTAATATACTCATAGGCTCATATCTAGATTTGGGCGGAAAGTGGAGAAAAGATCGTCTTTACACTAGATTCTTTCTAAGTATATAGTAGTTACGTTTTACACTGTTTGTTATCATTCGCGTTGATGATCTTAAATGATTATCACTATTGATAAAAAGCGGTCAATAATGAAAATATAATATAAATAGTAATAAAAAATATTCATACTGATTCATGTGTCTGGCCTCTGTAGTATATAAAACTAATCGATGATGATATTGCAACAGTGACATTATTAATTTGTTATAGCCATATATGTATATAGGTAGGTTGCTAAACATATATTACGTTTCTCCATAAAGCAACATCGCGATCGGAATATACGTCAGTAGATCCTAGTAGTTACTTGGGAAGATAATATATGTAAAAATGCTTTTGTTTTGCCTTACTATCTAAATTTAGACATTGAGCTCTACCTCCTGAAACACTGACCCTAGTTTGCGAAAAAACTATATTTCTGCCAACTTTATTCACGAAGCTAAACTATAAAAAAAACTTAAATAAGGAAATAATACTATATTGACTATTTCAGTGGATGAAATACAAGTAGCGTCGTACAAGATGCTAGGTTCTCTTTACACGCTCGGAACTGACGTCAGCTTAACGCACGACAGGAAGTATTTGAAGACTGAAATAGAGAGACATAAGCCTGCTTTGGTAAGTTCAACTTATGTTATATCTTATATTTATATAAAAAAATAACGAAAAACATTTTTTTCCTTAGCCTCAATTTCTTAATTAGTAGCATTATTCAGACATATTTGACTATTTTAGAAGCATTTCGTATTGGGTAGCGGAACTCAACGCCGTAATAAAAGTTTTATAATATGATTTATTAAAATAATATTATAAAACTTTTTAGGGTTCGTGTCTAGGCGCCTTCAGTTCAACATTCCCGGTCGCGTTCTTGGAGCCACATTTAAATAAGCACAACCAGTTCTCACTTTTGAACAGAATTGCTGATCATTCTCTAGAAGCACAAGGTAATGTTTTATTTGTTTTATTCATATTTCTTATGTATGGCCTACAACACAAAAATATGTTATTTAGAAATATAGGCCTTTATGTAGTTAGGACTTCCTGTTATATATAAAATATATTTCAGATTAACTTTAAATTTTAAATCAAAATATAAATGCGATAACCATCTTAAACAACAAAAAAACATTGATATGTTTTACTTATCCAGTGAAAGTTTAAACCCAACAATTTTGATACAAAAATGTGTATATTTTTTACATACGAAATATAGTATATGTAGTGGAACTTCAAAATAATAGCTGACTAGAGAATGAGATGAATATACATATTCATACAAATATAAATCAGAAACGCTACGAAGCATTGCACAAAGAGAAAATTCATATTACAAAACCCACATTATACATATTAAAAATACATTTTTATCTCATTCTCCTGCCGACTTAATTATATATGAGTGTATCTTTAACGTGACGCTTTCTTGTTACATTGAATATCAAATCGCAGCTATTCTCAGGAAGTTTAACTTCAAAATTCAAAAACTGATGTTTAATTTTTTTCAGACATCATGGCAAAGATGGAACAATCAATGCCTACTCTAGAAACTATACTAAACGAAGTAGATCACTTCGTGGAATCAGACAAAACGTATAGTGAAGCTCCTCATATAATCGATGTGGTGCTACCGTTGTTATGCTCTTATCTTCCTTTCTGGTGGGCGCAAGGACCTGATAATGTTACTCCCACTGCTGGGTAAGATTTTTATTTTAATACTATCTTATACACGCGCGGCGTTAAGTTCCGCCACTTAACACGTAAAGTCCCAAATTCCTGTAGGAAGCCGCTAATGGAGTGTCTTGACACTAGGTTCTCTCTGATTATTCTGCTATTAGGGGATGAAGCGAACTTATATTGCCGCAAATGGAATACTCCATTAATCCATACTTAACGGCGGACGTTAGCTTAGAGTTCGTCGTGGTGCTGTGGCACAGCGACTGGCTGTATACGCGAGTGGTTGCAAGTTCGATTCCCACTTGGGGGAATTATTATATTTAAGATACGAAGCCATGAGAAGCTAAGATACTTCGTTCTCCTATTTTTACTAAGACCGAGAATTGAAAATAATTTACACACAATGATTCCCATCAGTAAACCAATTACACTCGCCATCATATTTACAGTCAAACGTTATCTCACCGCGCCATGATGGTTATTAATGTATTTTAATATAACCCTTACAATATACAAAATTTGTTCCTTTTATTATAAAACTAAATTGACAAAGTTATTAAATTCCAGAAACCACGTGACAATGGTAACAGCAGAACACATGAACCAACTACTCAAAAATGTACTAAAACTTATTAAAAAGAACATCGGCAATGAAAGTGCGCCATGGATGACGCGCATAGCGACCTACACACAACAGATTATAATAAATAGCTCAGAGGAATTACTTAGAGAGTCCTTCTTACCGTTAGCAGAGAGAGTGAGGAAGAGAACTGATAACATGTTCCATAAGGAGGAGAGTTTGAGAGGTTTTATTAAGGTAGGTTTATTATTTATTTGTATAAGTACATATGTACATACAAAATAAGTTGGTACTAGGCTTTCTTTTTACCTACTTTCTATGTGGAAATAATGACTTTATATAATTTATTATGAGTTGTTATTCTGATTTTATAGTTGTTTTTTTTTCTAAGTATATTTACATGAAAAATTAATAACTAATAAAAGTTCATTTTATATTATTACTCCCGTTGACGCATAATATAACGAATATTAGCCGTTGCTTATATACTTTATCTAACAATAAAAAAGTATGCTAAACACATGGTAGAGTCATATATAATATTTTACCAATTTTATGTATTTCATTTTTTTATGTATATATTGTTTTCGTTATAAACTTTAGCTAGAGCAAATTACCATACTTTTGTCTCTGACAATGTTCAGTCGAAACTATCACCCATACAAAAATGAAATTTGGCATGTAAGCTCCTTGGAGAGTGTAGGGGAAAACGAGATTATAAGTTTTATAATCCACGCAAACGAAGTCGCGGGATAAAACTACTAATATGTTAATAAATTGCAGTCATCAACCGACGACACGTCGCAAGTGGAATCTCAAATACAAGAGGACTGGCAACTACTCGTCAGAGACATATACTCGTTCTACCCTCTTCTCATTAAATACGTAGACTTGCAGAGGAACCATTGGCTTAGGAATAATGTTCCAGGTAATGTTTTATTTTTATAAATTTTTCGTACTTTTTGGTTTTTTAAGGATTAAGAACTTTATTTGGTTGTCCGGTTAAGTTATGAACAGGTTTTTTTTAACAAACGTCTATGCCAATGATGACATTTGTATTGTAATCAATATCGATGCCTTCCTTTTTATACGTAAAACCATATAATTTACAGCTTTAAATCCAAAAAAAAGAAATAAAATATTTATTGCGATATTTTCGTGTTATATCAGCTAAATTATATATTAACATCTTCTTCGACATTTTAAAACATCCCTTATGCCCTCATACTGCTTGTTTAAGTTGCTAAACGCCATCATGGCGCAGTCATACACTATCTGACGATTGGTCGTCAGTTCGATTCCCGCTTGTTACAAATATTATAAGTAAATTATTTAAATATATCCGCTCTGGTAAGACAAAGCATGGCGTTAAATTGCGCAACTGAATATCCAATGTCTTAAATTCAGGCAGAAAGCAGTGAACGGAGTGTTTTAACTCTAGGTTCTCTGACTACCTTATTTAGCTTTGCCTTGTTACCAAACCCAGGAAATAAAAAAACTATTTCCTGGAGTGGGAATCGAACCCAAAACCATGTCACGTTTATCGTCACACGCTTGTTCCTCTGCGCCACGACAGTTCTGTTTAAATCTAATAAATGCATTGCAATGCAATGCATGCATTATGCAATGCATGCATCATGCATATACTTTTGTATGTACAGAGGCGGAAGAATTATACAATCACGTGGCAGAAATATTCAACATTTGGTCCAAGAGTCAATACTTCCTCAAAGAGGAACAAAACTTCATATCTGCTAATGAAATTGATAATATGGTAAGTGTGAAATTATTCTTTTAACATTTATTTAATAAGTTGATCACAAATCATTTATTTGTTCCTTTATTCATATAAATGTTTTTATTTTATTATTTCTTGATAATATAAAATAGCTTAGAACGCTAAGTCTATGTTGTTCTGTCGGTTTTATTGTTTGTTCTCTTGTTTTGTATTGTTTAGGTACATGTCAGATTTTTTGAAAAAACTTTGATTGTCAAAATGTTATAAAATTTCAAGGTATATTTCGTTATAATATTACAACTAATATTTTATTTTTTACAATATAATAAAAAAAGATAGTATTTATTGTTTTGCATTTTTTTAAAATAGACTTCTTTAGAAAAACCAGAATTATTAAATATTTATACACTATAAATTTTCATTTAACTACTTTAAAAAAATTATCGATACTTTATTTGGACATTAAGTTGGGACAAAATTTAGTTCGACACCAATAAATAAATTCAATATTAATTTACCTCTCTGAGTGTGATTATATATCTTAAATATATACAAAAACAAACATTATAAAACAATTTTAATTATAAAAACTCACGGAGGGCATGTATGAAGAAGTCAAAGACTGTAGACGAGGTGAAAGAAGTATGGACTACAGCGTTTAGTTCCGTTCTTTCTGATTGCCCCACTAGAGATAAAGCATAAATGTACCCATATTAAATTAAAGTTTTACATAGGTATTGATAATGCCCACTGCGACTCGAAGAGTCACCACTATAGTAGACGGAACACCTCAGGGTGGTGGAAAGGTAAATTGCCTAAATATTCTATTTAATTAACTAACTGTTTTTTAACTAATTGTATTTCCTAATATTTACAAACTTTTTTCCTTACTAATCTATTTTTTGAATATAACTTTCGAAATCAATTGTATATACTTTTTAATAAATTATTGTAAATAACTTTTTTTCTAATTATGCGTTTTACTAATAAAAGTTAGGTAGAGAGAGGGGCTCTAACAGTAAAGATATTTGTGTATTGTAAAGGGCCCTTCAGGCACTGTTCAGAGCTCCTCTCTCTGTAACGCGATGGATACCTGTACAATGTATCCATGGAATGCTAAGGAGTTTTTACTCTTTTTTGACAATAATATTTTTTATACTTTATGTAAAGTATACTTTTCATATTTGCATTTCATATTTTGGTATAGTCACTCTATTTCATAATCTTTGCCACGTAGTTAGATTTACATAATTATAATTTCTGTTTTTAAAATTATTTATTTTTATACATGCACACATCTTTGCTCAACATTTGTAAACATTATTCCACTGGCATTATAACCAAATGGCATGATTATTCACTTTTATGAGATATATAAGTTTAAAAACAAACTTTTTATGTAAATATTATAATTAATTAGATTAATTTTATCACAACGGGTTAATTTGTAATTTGTATGTATTTTTACCTATCTGTATTCGTTGTAAATTGGATCTACAACTTAAAAAAAATATTCTTTAAAAATAATGATAAGGCAATTTATTTATTATGCCTAAAGTAAAAAAAAACTATTTATTTTTCTAATTTTCCAAAATTCTTAATATATATTCTTAATATAAAAAAGGAACGAAATACAAAACTCCACAGAAAACATATAAATTCTAACACATCATTTAAATATTATAGAAAAAGAAGAAGCATCGTGATAAGAAGCGTGATAAGGACAAGGAGGTGCAGGCGTCGCTGATGGTGGCGTGTCTGAAGAGGTTGTTGCCTGTGGGTTTGAATCTCTTCGCGGGGAGGGAACAAGAACTGGTGCAACACTGCAAGGATAGGTTTTTGAAGGTAAATGTTTAATTATATTAGAAAATAATTTTAATTATATTTTAAATGAGAACTCTGTTATTTATACAGCTGTGGTAGATATATGGTATATACATTAAAAGAAGTAAATATCGATGCAAATTGAGTTACTTTATTTTATAATGGATATAGAACCTAGCATACAAAAGTTTTTAATTTATTTTTTTGTATTTATAAAAAATATATATTTTCGGTGCTCATCGTATTTGTTCGTAGAATATTGTAAAACTTTAAATAATCCTAAGAAAAATGTTAAAAATCGAAATATCTTTTTATACCTACTTATATATGTCATGTTTTATAAAGCAATAATTTTATAAAGGGCTCCATATTTAATGTAATATAACATTTAAGCTTCTATCTTACTACAATTAAAAAAAAAAAAACATTTTTTCACAGAAAATGTCAGAACAAGACGTGTCAGAATTCGCAAAGACCCAACTCACGCTGCCAGACAAGATCGACCCGGCAGACGAAATGTCCTGGCAACACTATTTATATAGTAAATTAGGTTCAAAGAGCAAAACCGCCATCACTGTGGAAACGTCGGAAAATAAGGCGAAAATTATTGATGATACCGTGGAAAGGATTGTCGCTATGAGCAAAGTTCTCTTTGGATTGCATATGGTGAGTAGGTTCACTCTTTATTTGTATATAATAGGGTAGAGAGAACATAGTGTCTAAATACTTCGTACTCAAAAAAAAGCGGACTTTTCAGAGGAATTCAGGGTATTGCGGGTTAAGCGGTGGAATTAAACGCTGCGCTTTGTTTAATATGAAATGCAAATAATTTAGATATAATATGAATATTCATTTTGTTAATGTTTGACATTTTCAATTGGAAATCGACCTACAACGCATTAGCAAAGCAAAAAGCATTTTACGGACTGTTCCGTTTTGCTTTAATAAACTATTAGTACCTGAAGATTATCTTTACAAAACCCTGTGTTGATTTTCGCCACGTCACACAACATCTACTTAAATTGGAAAATTGTGGAAAGTATAACATTGGATTCTTTCTGCTTATCTATTAAGAAAAGCAAACCATTAAGACGAGATTCCTGTCATTTTATAACCGGTTCTGGTTTAGGCAAAAGTTTTCTAGTTAAGTAAGACCATGTTATATCTCCTTAGTATGACGTTAAGGTCCATTACCCAACATGCGATTTCGCTAAGTTAGCGAGTGTTGAAGATATATGGCTTTATATGATTTTTGTATCTATTGATTTTAATTTCGATATAACAACAATTAAAAAGAAACATATACGTACGTCTGTAGAAAAAGAAAAGGAAGGAACAGTATTACATTAATGTAGTGTTTGCTATTACTCAAAACAAAAAAATATTTAAGATAATATAAAAGTATTTTCAATTCACTAAGGTCACGTGGTTTGTATGTGTCCTTTGTTAAGTTATCTATATTTAAATATTATTTTTCCTTGTTATTTGACTAGGCATAGTAACTAATGTTGACTACATTAAGAGCCTAAAAAATAATTATTTTCATAATCAACTTGTCACCTAGATCGACCACCCACAACAAATGAGTAAAAACGTATACCGCTCGGTAGTGTCCATACAACGTAAGCGCGCCGTCATCGCCTGCTTCAGGCAAACTTCACTGCACTCTTTACCAAGGTTCAAACTATTGTGTACCGTGTGTGCTGAGTGTTAAAGTTGATTTTTGTGTGTTTAATAATCTTATAGATGTGTTATTTGAGATTTACTTCAAGACTTCTTCAAAATAAAATTAGGTTAAGATATTGATGCTGATTTTATTCAATTTTTTATAAAAGATCATTTTGTGTCACTAACATGCTCAGTGATATATCACTACTCGTATCAAAAAATTACAATGGTCTTGTTAATTATTTATCTGGAAATAAGTGTTACAAAAAAGTTATTTACCTTACTCTTTCATCTTACTCCCCTTTCCTGCTCTATATAAGGCTTGTGAATATCTCAATAACTTAATATTGACCCCTTTGATATTTGGCAATGGCATGCGAAATTGTTTTTTCTATATACCTATACGTTATATAATTTTAAGTATGCAATTCTTATTTAAAATAATGATTTGAAATATGACTTTGTGTAACATTTATCTATATGTTTAAAATTTTTCTAATTAAACAGTTATGTTAACTGAATCATATTCGATTTTTTTAATTAACTAATCATTTTAAGAACTAATAATAGCTTTTTGATGGAAAAACTTAATAGCTTAAGTAACATGCATGCTGCATTGGACTAACAAGGCGACGAAACCGAAACAAAGGTCGGATATATGGAAGAAAGTATTGTGTGCTGCGAGGAAAAGAGCTGCTATGGCTTGTTTGAGATCGCGACACCTTTATAAAATAAGTCGGTAAAGTATTCTTTTGTTCTTGTTTGTCTTTATAATTATGTTTAATGCTTGTTTTAGTAAGTTATTGATAGATAGCGTACAAGCGCAGCTACTGCCAATGGAAGCCTGGCAATTCACATATAGACTCCTTGGGGAGTGTAGGAGAGACTAAGGATTTCTCGAAATATCTATGGAAATAGGCAAAAACGGTCTTTTTAGCACTTATAGTCTACGAAAATGAAGTTCAGCTTGTATAATTATAATTTGGTATTTGTAAAGATTTTGTTTGATATATTTAGCAAAACTAGATAAAATCTTGCTTGTACATTTCAAAAGAGAAACACAAAGAAGTGGAGAATAAAAGAGTGTAGTATCAGTAACTTTAATAATTCAGATTTTAACAAAAAATAAATTATTACGCTTAACTCAAAGACTACACGTCAGATATTAGCTAGTTAATATGAATTTAAATGGAAAAATAGAAGGAGCGCTAGCTATCATATAAAAAAAATAATCAGTAAAATTTGCTCACTGAGTAAAAATAATGTGGTACACATAAAAAACCATTAAATACAGAACCTCTTTTCTTAAGTTGATTAAAAATATGTATATTAATATAAAAAAAAAATATTATTTTACAGGCATCGCGCTTGTAATATCTTTGCAAGAACATATTACGAGCTGTGGTTAGAAGAGGAAAACGTCGGTCAAGAAGTTATGATTGAAGATTTAACGGTGAGCAATACTTAATATATTTAAAAAAATTATACCGTTTTACTCAATCATATAAGTAAGACAAAGCGCGGTGGAAAGAGAATGAAATGTCGTAACTTTAGGTTATCATCGTCGTAGATCTTGCTACGCGGAATAAAGCGTGAGGCTGGAAAAAAAATATTCAATATCAGCAATTTTTACTTTTGGACCAATCTTGAAAGCGAAAAATTTTGTAGCGCTAAATTATTTGTCGTTCAAAACATGAAGCATATAACTTCTTATTATGAATGAAATTATTTGACTTCGTCTTTATAGTTTTGTTAATATAATTTAATAATATTAAATGTTTTAACCGGATTACTCGCGTATATTTTATTATTTACAAATACATTCTTCGAAATTCCATGTTTCGAACACTTTACTTTAGTAGTCTGTGGTCACTGTTAGACTATATTTCGGAATACTAAAATATATGGAATTAATCCAATTAAATTAATTTCATTTAATATATGTAAAAACATATTATTTCCAGCAATCATTCGAAGACGCGGAACTAAAGAAAAGCGATGTAGTAGAAGAGGAAGGCAAGCCCGATCCTCTTACGCAGCTGGTCACGACGTTCTGTAGAGGCGCTATGACTGAACGATCTGGGGCTTTGCAGGTAAAAACTTATATAAAAATTTAAAAAAATGTATTTACTAACTTCTTTTAGGTTAACGCTGTATCCCACACATAGCGGGGTAAATAAGGGGAACCTAGTGTTAAGACACTCCGTTCTCCTTAAATTTTCCTTTTTCCACTTTCCGTCAAATTGAGGCATTGTGTGCTGAGTGGCGGAACTCAACGTCGCAAATAATTAAATGAATTTTTAAAAGTAGATTATGGCAGTCTCCAGCCGCATAACTATCTCTGCTCAAAAAATCATAACATCCCTTCGATGCGACGTGATAGAAAGACATACAAACACTCTTCTCATTTAAAATATCAGTTATCATTCAAATTAATTTGACATTTTAAACCATATAATAAAAGATAAATTTTGACAGAAAATCTTAAGGAAACCGAGTGCCTTGACACTAGGTTCTCAGGTTCCCTCTGCCTACCCTGCTACCCTGTGCGGGATACAGCGTTAATTTTTAAAAAATAATAAAAATAGTATTTATATAGTAGTATCTTTTTAATGCTTTTTTGACTTCTCAACTTACTCACCCCTGATACACAATTATAGTTTAACATATATATTAATAGTAAAAGAAATAACACTTTTTAAAACAATTTTCAGGAAGATCCTTTATATATGTCCTACGCACATATAATAGCGAAGTCGTGTGGGGAAGAAGAGGAAGAAGGCGGTGAAGAAGAAGAAGCAGGCGGCGGTGGCGAAGAAGCTGGGGAAGACGAGGGCGGTGCTAGTATACATGTAAGCTTAGGAATTATTATCTTATGTTATAATTCATAAACCTGAATTTCAAAAAAAAAATGTAAAATTTAAAATAAATTTTAACCTTTTTTTTAATTATTGTATAATTTTTTTTTAAATGTTACATGCAGAAAACTATGGATATGTTTATGGTATGTATGTAGTAGCTAGTAAATAATATATGTATGTATTTATATAAATACGGAACACAACACCGCGCTTTCGCCTTGTTATCTGAGCGAGGAAAATGAAAATATTAAATATTCATTATTGATGTGAAACATCAATAATGAATATTTCGTGGCGACGTTTGCCGTGTCAACGGGTCGCCACGCTATTCTAAGGTGTATAAATATACAGTACACATAACCATTATTTTACTAGAAAAAAAAATCTTTATTTACTATTTTATTTAGTTTTTTCATTATGCTATAATTAGTTCCTGTAGTAATACCGTCTGTTTATAACTTGTACGACCATGATGTTTCACATCTACCAGGTCCCGTGACGGGTCACTTTTTTTATAAATATATAATTACTTAATCGAATTCCTATATTAATTCGACCACTAACCTCGTCAGGAACAAGAAATGGAAAAACAAAAGCTTCTGTTCCACCAAGCGCGTCTCGCGAACCGCGGCGTCGCGGAGATGGTGTTGCTGCACATATCCGCGTCCAAGGGCGTGCCCAGCGACATGGTCATGAAGACCTTGCAGCTCGGCATCTCTATATTGAGGGGCGGCAATATTGATATACAGATGGTGAGTTATAACTGCTCTAATTTGATATTCACGATGGTTATAGGTTCGATTTCATTTGGGGGTTTTATTTTTATCTATTTGATTTTTTGTAGTATGAACGCGGTGTTACGTTTAATCACATAACATTGTCTCTTTGCTTATTAAAAAAATTGCGAGGTATCCTAGGAGCGGCAACGTGTGGCATTCCGTTTTATTTCATTATCCCGCTAGATAGCTATACCTATAACATGCAGTTTTCTTATTATCCCAATATATAAGTAGGCGCATAAAAGAATTGTGGCCATATAACAATTATAAATCTTAAAATATTTTTTTGCATCTTTATTAACAACCTTTGTTATTTATGTCATTTGAAGTGTATATTATATGCGTAATAAATGAACCAAATATCAGCATATTACAGAAATTTTAATATGCCTTGATAATTATCGGTTTCATCTGAAAACCTCTCAGTTGGTTATTATTTGTGGATCGATTATTGATTATTTATTTATTATAGATAATATAAATAAACATTACCACTGTTAAATATACCTACATGTCTAAATATAAGGAATTCGCCACAATTGTTACTATTTTAATATTTCCCAGGGTATGCTGAACCATTTGAAAGATAAAAAAGATGTCGGCTTCTTCACATCAATTGCTGGCTTAATGAACTCTTGTTCTGTGCTCGACTTGGACGCGTTCGAAAGAAACACTAAGGCTGAAGGTTAGTATTGTTATTACATTTGGAAGTAACTATTTTGCGCAAGGAGATCGAGAATATAAAATACTTATTTATTTATTTTTTTTAGCTTCACGCTGTATCCCGCATATAGCAGGGTAGGCAGAGAGAACCAGAGAACCTAGTGTTAAAACACTCCGTTCTCTTTTAACATTTCCGTCCCCCACTTTCCGCCGAATTGAAGCATTGCGTGCTGAGTGGTGGAACTCAACACCGCGCTTAGTCTTGTTACTAGAGCGAGGAAATGATACAAAATGTTTTTTAATATTTTCATTTCCTGATGTGGAAATGGAACCCACAACCTATCGCGTGCACGGCCACATGGTTGTGCCTCTGCGCTACGACAGGTCGATTTAATCTTATACATTTACTTGTTTTTCAAGTTACAATCTAAAGAGTTATACTTTCAAAAATAACTACTTTTCCTATTTTAATTATTCCAGGTCTCGGAGTAGGTCTGGAAGGTGCGGCCGGAGAGAAGAACATGCACGACGCGGAGTTTACTTGCGCGCTGTTCCGTTTCATACAACTTACCTGTGAAGGACACAACTTGGGTGAGTTTTCTTAGTTGTTTATTTTATTCTTCATATGTATATATTATAATAATTATTTAGATTTTCTAAAATTATATTTGTAATACGCAGTACGCAGTTACGTCAATTGACATTTGAATTGTATTTTTTAAAGTATGGATATCCATCCATTCTCGGAGCATTAGAACTGTTTCAATCTTCACTTAGGAAAATGATTATATGTATTTTGAATTATTGTTATATTTTTTCCCGATTATTAAATTGACAATATATTAGAAATTTTTAAAAATGCACGTTTCGAGCTGAAATCAACGCCGCGTTTTAACTCACCGAGGCCGAACATATTGAACTAATTAAATTATAAACAATACCCCAAATGAACATCGAATCTACAACTAATCGCTTACAGTGAAATGCTGTCTCACTGTGTCACAATAACCTTTGTAACAAAACCTTTATAAAAAAGTAATTTAAACATATTTTTGTATTTATTTTCCAGAATGGCAAAACTATCTGCGTACGCAAGCTGGTAACACGACCACCGTGAATGTGGTCATCTGTACCGTCGACTACTTGTTGAGGCTACAGGAGTCTATCATGGACTTCTATTGGCATTACTCTAGTAAGGTTAGTGAAATTACTTTAATTTATATGAATAATTTTTAATGAATTATTAATACAATTAATATAATAATCTTTTTTAGAAAATCGACTAAACGTTGTAAAGATATCATGAAAACAAATAATTGTTAATCTATATTTTTTATTTATCTATAAAAAAATATATTTTTTTGTACATCTTAGATAATACAATAAGGCTAGAGATGCTAGCAAACAACGTTTCTTTAAATTTCAAGGTTAATTCTAATAGGTTGTTTTCCAACTTTACAATTTACACTGGAAACATTGTTAAAGTAACTATATCCATGTTTTTAATATAATTTTCAACATAAATTTGCTTACTTAATCCTATAATAATTATTATTTTTAAATATTTTACAATTTTTAAATATTTTTCACTTCGTTTTCCAGGAACTAATAGACCCGGCGGGTAAAGCGAACTTCTTCAAAGCGATCGGAGTTGCGTCTCAAGTGTTCAACACTCTCACTGAAGTCATACAGGGACCTTGTACGCAGAATCAACAGGCTTTGGCTCATTCCAGGTCAGATTGTTAATTTTTTTTTTTAACGTCACGCTGTATCCCGCATATAGCAGGGTAGGCAGAGGGAACCTGAGAACCTAGAGTTAAGACACTCCGTTGTCTTACAATAATTCCGTTCCCCACTTTCCGCCGAATTGAGGCATTCCGTGCTAAGTGGCGGAACTCAACGCCGTGCTTTACCTTGTTACCAAAGCCAGGAAATGAAAATACTAACATTTCTTGGAGTGGGAATCGAATAGAATAGAATGAGAAATTATTTCTTTTAATTCAATAAGAATTGTAATGTCTATTTTATTAGATTGGATATCTTTATTATTTATAATATTTGTATCTTTAATTTCTTCTTCAGTAATTTATTATAGAAAAAGATATATAAAATATGAAATTAATTTAAATCGATTTATTTATTTAGTATTAATATTTGTTTTTTCAATAATTTTATTAATTATTAGCCCTAATATAATTAGAATTTTATTAGGATGGGATGGTTTAGGTCTAGTTTCTTATTGTTTAGTAATTTATTATCAGAATATTAAATCTTATAATGCTGGAATGTTAACATTTTTATCCAATCGAATTGGGGATGTAATAATTTTATTATTAATTTCTTGAATAATAAATTATGGTAGCCGAATCCACAACCTGTCGCGTTTACAGTCGCACGCTTGTGCCTCTGCGCCACGACAGGCGCTAAAATTATTACTATATTTTATTTTAAACAAACTTAAAATATATTAATATTAATTACTGTTTCAAATTAAACTACGTATATAAAACGGCGGCTTTAGGTAATTTTAAGAAACTAAAGGTTGCTATAATACTGATACATAATTATTTACTGCGTGTTATGAATCATTGTTTTATCTCTATACCTTATAGTATGAATTCAAACTAAAAAATATATCAATTTTTTTTCAACTTCACGCTGTATCCCGCATATAGCAGGGTAGGCAGAGGGAACCTGAGAACCTAGTGTTAAGACACTCCGTTCTCTTACAACAATTCCGTTCGCCAAATCCGAAAATAGATATTCCTTTAGGAATATATGTATGTATTATATGAATGTTTTCTGACCTGTGAAGGTGAATTCCTTAATTTATTAGATAAAAATAGCACAATTTATCTCTCATCTCATATCGCCGGAAGTTAAGAGACGGAACTCAATGTCGCGTTGTATCCTATTAAAGTAGAGGAATAAGATCAATTAAATATAATCCACTAAATATGGATCGAACCCACAACCATGTTGTTTACAGTCAGATCCTTTCCCACTGCGCTACGAGAGACTATTACTTGATAAAATATTTTTTTTTACCTTTTAAGAAAATTAGTTTTGTATAAACGTTATTTCCAGGTTATGGGACGCAGTAGGCGGTTTTCTCTTCTTATTCTCGCATATGCAAGACAAACTATCCAAGCACTCGTCGCAAGTGGATCTTCTCAAAGAATTACTCAATTTACAAAAGGACATGATTACTATGATGCTTTCCATGCTTGAAGGAAATGTGGTTAATGGTAAGTTGGTTATAGATTTGATTCCCGGTTGGGTGAAATGTATTATCTATAAATATACCGTAAATTATGACTTAAAATTCAATTCTAAGTTAATTGTAGATTATATTTTTTTTTATTATATTTTTTTATTTTTGGTGTGTTAGTTTTCAAGATCGTGAGAAGATGACTTCCATAAAGGAAATTTTAGTTCAGAGAGAACCTAACTTCAACACACCGAATTAAAAACATTACTTCTTGAACAGTGGAGTTCATTGCCTCGTTTAATCTTACTAGAGCGGAAAAATAATAATAATTTATATCAAGTCATTCCCTTGAGCGGGAATCAAACCCACAACCAATCACGTTTGCAGATGAACGCTGTCCCACTGCGCCACGATGGTCTCTAAACACACTTTATATAACTTAGTTAATAAATCTATGATATTTTTTTTTTATTTAGTTGTCATTATATTTTTTATAATAATCCTTTTAGGTACAATCGGTAAACAGATGGTGGACACATTAGTAGAATCGGCGTCTAACGTGGAGCTTATCTTGAAATATTTCGATATGTTCCTCAAACTAAAGGATCTCACTTCAAGCGCTAGTTTCAAAGAAATCGACCCAAATAGCGATGGTTGGGTGTTACCTAAAGACTTTAAAGAGAAGATGGAACAACAGAAGAGTTATACGCCGTAAGATTAATAAAAAAAAAAATATCTTTTTATTGTAATTTTTTCTCTTAAAAAAAAATTATAGGTTTTTTTTAACTTCATGCTGTATCCCGCATGTAGCGGGGTAGGCAGAGGGAACCAGAGAATCTAGTGTTAAGAGTGTCTTAATTCTCTTTCAACATTTCCGTTCCCCACTTTCCGCCAAATTGAGGCATTGCGTGTTGAGTGGCGGAACTCAACGCCGCGCTTTGCCTTGTTACCAAACCCAAGAAATGAAAATACTAAATTTTACATTTCCTGGAGTGGGAATCGAACCCACAACCTGTCGCGTTTATAGTCGCACACTTGTGCCTCTGCGCCACGACATGCCAATAATAGGTGTCCATTATATAATAAAACAATTCCTTTATTTATATTTATACTTCCAGCGTCATGAAAAAATATTCAAATTCCACTTAACAGGTCTTAAATCGACATTGTTTACGTTTCGATTGTATATAATTTATGATATTAAAATATAAAATTTGATAGCAATGCTTAAGCAAAGTAGCAAAATCCTAATTAGCTGTTTCTTTTTACGAAATCTCTGTGAAAATATTGAGTTAGCAATTATTCCAGAGCTTTCCCTACCTACTTAGTAATATGAAAACAAACCCCAAGAATAATAAATATTTTTTATCCAATTTTGTTAGTTTTTAAAAACCAAAAAAATATTACTATTTTAAAAAGTTATATATGTATTTCAGTGAAGAAATAGAGTTCCTATTGGCATGCTGTGAAACAAATCATGACGGTAAACTGGACTACGTCGGGTTCTGCGATCGCTTCCACGAACCCGCTAAGGAAATTGGCTTCAATCTTGCTGTTTTACTTACAAATCTATCTGAACATATGCCTAATGAACCCAGGTTGGTATATTTACTTGAAAATAAAAGTATTATCTACTAGCTTTTCGCCCGTGGCATCGCCCGCGTGGAATTCCCAAGGTTGTTTTCCCAAGGTCCAGACTATTTGTCAAAATTGGTTAAGTGGTTTAGGTGTGAAAGTTAAACAGTTGAACAATCTTACATGATTTTATGTTTGACAATAAAGTTGTTTAATTGGTTGTTTAAATGTTTGAAAATAATAATATTTCTATATAAACCTTCATCCCGTATTTCAACCCCTTCCACCATTTTTTGCGATAAAATCCCCTATGTCCTTTGCCAAGTTCAGTTCTATCTTCATACCGAATATCATCAAAATCTGTTCAGTGGTTCAGGCGTGAAAGCGTAACAGACAGACAGACAGAGTTACTTTCACATTTATAATATTAGTAAGGATTAATAAAAATATTTTTTCCTGAAGTTAAGAAGTTTAAAAAATTGCGAGATTCAAATCTTACATTCTATCCAAGGGCTCTAGATAATTAAGCTCTACGTACTTGTCGAGATTTAATATAACTAGATGCTACAAAATGACTACGAAATTTAAAAAAGTAATTGCTTTTCATCGTTTTGTTAATAATTATATTTAAATGAATGAGGCCATATGTTAAAAATATACCTACTACCTACCATTCCACATATAGACTTATAAGCAAAGCAGAAAAACAAACGTTATAGTTTACTTAATTGCTTATATATATGAAAACACATAACTTATATTTGTTGCTATTATTTTATTTATTTTTTTCAGACTGGCTCGTTTTCTGGAGACTGCGGGTTCAGTATTAAATTACTTCGAACCTTTCCTTGGACGTATTGAAATCATGGGTGGTTCCAAACGTATTGAACGCGTTTACTTCGAGATAAAGGAGTCTAATATAGAACAATGGGAGAAGCCGCAAATTAAAGTATGTATTTATGTTTATTTTAATCTAATATTTACAATATGATCAAATTTTCTGGATTTCGTTTGCACCGATTCTTCTGAGGCATTCAAAGTACTGAGTGAACTGGTGATATATTATTTGACGATCAAAAATGAAGCATGTAACTTTTTATTATAAATAAAATTATTTGATTTTGATTTGTAAATACTGTTATTAAGTGTGATTTTGACCTGCTAAAAGTTTTCAAAAAATTGCCCCTTACTAAAAAAGGTTACTCACCCCTGACTTAGACAATATACAGTACCATCACATAGAAAATATTTTTTTTACAAATAAATAATAATTTCAGGAATCCAAACGGGCTTTCTTCTACAGCATAGTAACAGAGGGTGGTGATAAAGAGAAACTGGAAGCTTTCGTGAATTTCTGTGAAGACGCCATTTTTGAAATGACCCACGCGTCAGGTTTAATGGCGGCGTCGGAGGAAACGGCCGGTGGACCCAAGAATAGAGAAGCTTATCATATATATTTGGGAGATGATGAGGAGGAAAGGTAGAGTCTATTTAGTTTTTTTTTAACTTCACGCTGTATCCCGCATATAGCAGGGTAGAACCCAGTGTTAAGACACTCCATTCTCTTTCAATAATTCCGTTCCCCACTTTCTGCCGAATCGAGGCATTGCGTGTTGAGTGGCGGAACTCAACGCCGCACTTTGCCTTGTTACCTAACCCAAGAAATGAAAGTACTAAATTTTATATTTCCTGGAGTGGGAATCGAACCCACAACCTGTCGCGCAACCTGTTACAGTCGCACTCTTGTGTTATATTTATGTTAATAGGAAGCGCGATTTGTTTTGAGTTCGATTCCCACTTGGGGGAAACTTTATATTTAGATTATTTTCTTTCCTCCGGTCTAATAGATAAGAGTGTGGCGTTGAGTTCCGATATATAACACAGAATTTGTTTATCTTTAAATGCGAAATATTTTATAATTATAATTTATTATGATAGATGGATAGATGATATACACCATACCTTAACGAAATGAGAATTGACTCGCCGATATTATATAAATTTCATTGAATTGATATTCTTCAATAATTAATTAATATATGATTTTAAGTATAAATAGTGTCCGTAGACTATAAAATTTTATTTTTGTTTTCTTAGAGAGTAAACACTAAACATAACTTGTTTTATATATAGTTATATTTTAAAAAGTCAAAGTCAAATATTTTTTAGTCAATAGATAAAAGCACTTTTAAATAGTCAATCATTACAACCGTTCAGGATGCAGATTCTACTGAGAACAACGGGAAAGAAACTCAGTAGTTTAGTTTTAAACTCTATTAAATAATGGAAACTAAAGACGGACCACGTGTTTATTGAAAGACATTATTTCAAAGGAACGATGAGGGTGACATATTTATATTTTAATTACTTATACATACATACATAGTTTCACGCTGTATCCCGCATATAGCAGGGTAGGCAGAGGGAGCCTAGTGTTAAGACACTCCGTTCCCCACTTTCCACCGAAGTGAGGCATTGCGTGCTGAGTGGCGGAACTTAACGCAGCGCTTTGCCTTGTTACCAAACTCTGTAAATAAAAAAAAACATTTCCTGGAGTGGGAATCGAACCCACAACCTATCGTAATTACAGTCGTACGCTTGTGCTTCTGCGCCACGACAGGACTTATAAAATATCTAAATAAAGATTAGATTAAAAAAACATTATTTATCCTTACAGAATTACGTTGTTTTATACGTTTAAACTCATTACTAAAGTATATTTACTTAATAGAAATGTTACTTTAAAATAAATACAATAATTTCTTTTCCAGAGCGGGAAAAGACCCATTCCGTCGCGGTTTCCAGTCAGTGAAGGAAGGCATCTCCACGGCATTCTCGTCTCTATCTCCTTCCAACATAAAGGCTAAAATTGCGGACCTCCATCAAATGCCACCCGCAGAACTATTTGTTGGCTTCTTTAAATTATTCTTTTACTTCTTCTATTATATTGGATATAGTTTTGTTGTTGTTATTAGGTGAGTTTTTTTATATGTATTATTTTATATGTATATTGATTTTTTTTAATTAAAATATTGTACTAAAATAGGAATATGACCAAATTTCATAGTAATAAATATAAAGACTTTTATCTTTTTTACTAGTTCGAGTCAAGTACATTATAATTGCCCTTGTCTAAATATTTAAAGAAATAAAAGTCTCATTTTTGTATTTTTAAGATTTTAAAATTGTTTGTATATATTATAAATAATCAAACGCCTATCGTGGCGCAGAGGCACAATTGTGCGACTGTAAACGCGACAGGTTGTGGGTTCGATTCCCACTCTAGAAAATGAAATATTTTCATTTTCTGAGTTTGGTAACAAGACGAAGCGCGGCGTTGAGTTCCGCCACTCAGCACGCAATGCCTCAATCTGGCGGAAAGTGGGGAACAGAATTGTTGAAAGAGAACGAAGTGTCTTAACACTAAGTTCTCAGGTTCCCTCTGCCTACTCTGCTATATGCGGGATACAGGGTGAAATTGAAAAATAAAATAAATAAATAACCAACAATTAGTTTAAAAATCTAAAGTCGATTGATTCGTCCTATCTTATTTTGTAGTAAATATTCATTTCATTCAATATGGAAACAAAATATTTAAAAAAATGGAAAATATTAAGATTTATGCAGATTAAAAATACGCTTTTAGACTTTTATTTTTAATTAAATAAGTTATTATAATAATAATTTGCGTAAAACTGTATTTTTTCCATATGACTTATTAAAAATGGTTGTCTCATTTCACGCAACATAATCGATGCACAGTCATTGGTAATTTATTCACTATTATATCTTATACTTTATTGTTAATCAAATAATTTATTATTCTATTTAATAATTGGATAAATTTTGAATAATTTTTAATGTTCCTAAAAATTTTAGAATTTTTTCGTTTGTCACCTTTTTCCTTCGTAAATGGCTTATATTGTTCTACTTACTTTTTACTTTTAGCACTTTTCGATATTATAAAACTTTCTTAATATCCTAATTCTAAAATAATTTTTTTTTATTAGATCTGAAACACTACTCTCTCTCATTATTTTTTAAACAGTCGTTTTAACAATATATGCACGCAAAAGCTAGTTAAAAAAAACTAGTAATAATTTAAAATAGTTAAAAACCACTAATAATTTCATCACCTTATCTTTTTTTAAATTTCAACTTCGCATAATAAATAGTATTAAGTATGTTATATGATTTAGTATTTCAATTATAGATTGTAATATTCATTCATAGATACTTTCTTCATATAGTTTCAAACCATACATACCTATAATCTATGTAGATATCATTAATACCTTTTATTGTAAATTATATTTTATACCTCTAATTTCTAATTATACATCATTTTAGAGGTATCATAACAAAGGCGACGTCCAGCTAATGCAAATTACAAAAAATTACACTACTACTTATATAATTTTTTTTACTTGTAATGTTTCGTTAAGCATGAATAATACATATAGTTTATTTTAATCTGTATTTCAATCATAAGCTATGTCGGTTAACTTGGAGTTTTAGCAAATGTGATGGACTTTCCCGTTTTTTTTTTTATTTTAAACCCTTGATTTAAAATTTTAATAACATAAAACTAAAATAAAAATTATCATTTAGGTACATATTAGGAGTGCTTCTCGGTCTAATGCGAGGTCCGCAAACGGAAGAGCCGCCGCCGGAACCAACTGAGGAAGAGAAAATCGGTCAGTTGAAGCTATCCCTACACACCCACAGATTAGCTCAAAGTAAGGCAAAATACACATTATGATCGCAAACAAGGAATGACGCTTCAGAATATAATCGTTTGATGCTTATATAATTACACGAATATTTTTAATTGTAAATTTCACAAAAATATAGTCTTAAAATTTCAATCTTTTAAGTTTAAAACGGTCAACAGGTCATTTAATTAAAAAAATAAGCTTAAAAAAGTATCGATTTTATTTTAAAAAATATATATAGGTATATTTAGACGTTGAAATTATAATGTCAGTTGAAACTATCTCTATATAATCACACAAATCGATATCTCCCAAGTTTATTATTCTTCAAAATTTTTTTTTTATTATAATTGATGTCAATGTATAAAAAAGGCTGTTTTGACTAAAAAATTGTTAAATCGATAATATAGATCGATATCGGAGAAAAAGACAATCGGTCACTTGAAGCTCCAACTTCAACAAATTAACTCAAAGAAACATTAGACGGAATATATAAATAATGGTTTTTGACTTATATGCGTTTCAAACTATGATTTTTTTATTGCAAATGAATGATTATTTTTCTGTAGACACAAAACAATTTGTAGAGAAAACCTTTTTGATTTGTACATAAAATATTAACTTATTCGTAAACTAAAAAATAAAAAAAAACTTTGAAATAATTTTTAATGAAATTTTGCGTAGGTATTTGAAATTAGACAGAAAATAACATTAAGTAATAACAAAAAAACACTTTGGAAAACAATAATTAGGATAATTTTAAACTTTCCCAATTTTTTTTTAAAGGAAATGTAAATATTTTCATTTAAAATATTATTTTAACCTTAACTTTTTACATAACATTGATTTCGGTGCCTGAAATTAGTGAAAGAAATACTTAATTGTATTTAAATTATAAATGCTATTTAACTAAATTAATAATAATAATTCTTATAATTATTTAATAAAATTATATTATATACGTTTTATTAATAATTTAAAAATTATTTTAGTGAAATCTGCTTTTGGATTAACAAAAGGTATGGACAGATATTAAACATTAACTTTTTAAGTTTCTGATTTAGAGTAATAGTATATATATTATTATACTCGTATATGTAAAGATTCCGGGTTCGATTCCCGCTTATCCCACTAAATATTTACACAATCTTCAAATTTCGTAATTGAAACTTAGAATTTCACCATCTAGTCTAGTTAATGTAAGTTCGTAAATATCTTATATATTTTTAATTTTACCTGTATATTTTAAATTCTAGTATATTATTTCCATTGCCTCAATTCGGCGGAAAGTGGGGAACGGAAATGTTAAAAGAGAACAGAGTGTCTTAACACTAGGTTCTCAAGATTACTCTGCCTACCCTGTTATGCAGGGATACAACGTGAAGCTAAAAAAATATATTTCCATATAAATGATAATTTCGCGTCTTATATTATATTTAAGTACACTATGCCTCAGTTAAATCTGTGTAACTACTATAATATCATTGTTATGGATATTCATTTAAACATGTTATGTTTGAATTTTAGCTTAATTCTTTTTGGTATTCATATGTAGGTCCCAGTCGACACTTACCGGCGTTACCGGCAGCGGACGACACAGGACAAATGCAAGTGTCTGCCTTCGGTTTGGATATCACTAAAGAAGATAATGGCCAGTGAGTGTTTACTATAATCATTTTGTTATATGTAGTATCTTCTTCTTCTTTTAGTGCCTCTCCAACTAGTGAAGGTTGGCAGTCAGCTTCGCATATTCAGTCCTATTCCTGGCAGCATGGAATAGCTCTACAGCGCTTTTGATTCCCGTCCATTCGCGGATGTTCCTAAGCCATGACTTTTTTCTGCGGCCGATTCTCCTTCTTCCAGCAACTTTTCCCATCATTATCAGTTGTAACAGTTCGTATCGGTCATGTCTAAAGACGTGCCCTAAATACGAAACTTTACGCTTTTTAACAGTTAGCAAAAGCTTGCGTTTCTGGTTAACCCGGCGCAGAACTTCGTCATTCGAGATCTTATCTGTCCAAGAAATCCTTAACACTCGTCTGTAGGTCCACATTTCAAAAGCTTCTATACGTTTCCTGAGGTCCTCTTTGATTGTCCAAGCCTCGCATCCATATAGAAATATATATGTAGTATAACTAATAAAAAAAAAGTAAACTCTCATGAGTAAATAAGTAACTTTATTTCGATTATCCATTGCTCCACGAGTGACAGGAATAAATAATAAAAAGAGTTAAAAACAAGCTTTCATTTTATCTGCTTCTCCTGCATTCAGCTGCGTTTGAAGTCGGACGCTGTCCCATTGCGCCAAATTGACCTCTCGATGGACGTAACTTAGTTAACAGGAAAAATTCAATTAATTTAAATATATCTTATCATTCCTGGCACTTAATTTTATTATACAATTTTAGATAATTTAAATAGTAATGGTTACATTACGCGTTACATTTTTTACTAAAGTGTAAAAAAAACATATTGTAGTATGTGGATTTCAGCCATTCTACATATAAAATTTCACTATACCAAATTTAATTTATATAAAGACTGAAATCTAAAGATTTTCTTTAATTTTTTAATATAATACTTACTTATCTTATTTTCTATATAGAATACAAGTAAAACCACACGAGTCTCCCACCACGTCCACACCCTCGTCCGGAGAAGAAGCTGAAGTGTCACCGGATGAGAGCATCGAACATACGGAGGAACAGCAACCGCCTTCTCTTATTGATCTCTTAGGGTAAGTATATGTTTGTTTATATTGTTTGGAGTAAGTCAACATTTCGAATATTTCAGTTTTTGGCGTAAGTCGATTTTTTTTTTTTGAAAACTATATTTAAATATATATTTATAGATTTAATTTTATTCTAAAACTTAAAAAGCATTCGTATAAAAAATATTTATTTTGTAAGTCAATCTGTTTGTTTTATTATTCTTTATTATAAGCACATAAATTAGTCTTATCGCTAATTAGACTTCTTCTACACAACCTTTAGGTTTCACATATTTAAAAAATATTAGACAGTACGTAGTGTACATATAGATACATATATTTTACGCCCTAATACATGAATATAATAAAATCATTTTTATTATAATAAAATGTCTAAATTATTTACTTATTTTTAATTTAGTAAGCATTTAAGCTTTTTGTAGTATAAATTAATTTCTTATTACATTATTTCAGAGGTGAACAAGCTAAAAAGCAAGCACAGGAACGTATGGAGGCACAAGCTGTACAGCAAGCTGCCATGTCCGCTATAGAGGCTGAGAGCAAAAAGGTTTGGCTTTAAATATATATTTATTTACTTAAACCAAAACCTAAAATAAAATTAAAATATCCAGTTAATATTGGATTCTTTTGTATTATAGACATTCACGCAAGTGATTATAAATCTAACAATCGCCGCACGCTATGGATAATATTATAATCCAATAAAAATCAGGCAGCAACGGCGACAAACATTTACATTTATACTCGTATATAATAGATAAATATTTAATATTTAGCATTAAATGTGTGAAAAAAATTATATTAATTTTTTTTTTATATTTATTTTGTTCACTACGGACACGTGGTCCGTAACTTTTGTCAACTTTCACTATAGTTTCATATCACTTAACTAAGCTTAGGAAATAAGATAAGTTTTTTCCAAAGAGAGTCCAAGTAAATTAGTTGCCTACTTAATATTATTATTAATTATTATAACTAATAATTAATAAATAATTAGATACAGATAAAATGATATGCTTACCAGTTAATTTGGTCCCTTTATGAAATAAAGCAAAGATTATTTTTATATTCTTATATATTTATAAATATTTGATAAATTTTGGATTTTGTGAATTATATAAACGTAATGATTTAAAAAATATATACTTTTTGTGCTACGCAGCCAGGATTTGACAAAAAATATTTTCGATACAAAAAGGTAATATTTATAAATTTAGTTTTCACATTTTAAATAGGAAAAATTTTTGCACATGATATACAAAAAGAACAACAATTTTTTTTTTTAATATCCACGTCTGTCCCACATGCCGGGTGCGGGGTTTTGCTTATAGCTTTATATTATAAAATAAAATTATCCATAGAAAGAAAAAAACACTTAGTTTTTAAAAAATTAAATCTTATTAATATGAAGAATGTCCCACAACTGGCACCAATCCAAAAAAAAATTCGAAACAATTTATTATTGAGACATTGGAATATTTAAACTTGCTTATTTTCACAATCTTAAACTATGTAAAAGAAAAAAATATATATTTTGTTTTTATATGTTGCGTAATTTAACTTGTTACAAGTAAGCGTGAATGGGTGTGGATTCAAAGCCCACTTAGAAGAGTGATTACCACGCTCTGTTAAAACAAAGTGCGGCGTTGAGTTCCGCCACTCAACACGCAATGCTTCCAGTACAAGGGACAGTAGGGAACGGTATGATTTAACGTCAGGTTTCCTCTAACGATCCTGCTATGCGGGATAAGGCGTAAAGAAAACTAAAAAAAAAATACCAAATGATGTCTATAAGTGATTGCATGAACAAACACATAAGTTATTTTCCTTTTATTATTTATAAATTTTGTGTAAAATAAACTATATTCTATTCTATTTTAAAATTGTTTTAGCAAGCGGTATCAGGACCTACGCCATCTGCTTTATCGCAAGTGGACTTGTCAGTGTATACACGCCGTGCGGTCTCCTTCCTCGCAAGAAACTTCTATAACTTGAAATACGTCGCTTTAGTATTGGCTTTCTGTATAAACTTCGTACTGCTGTTCTATAAGGTAAGTGTACAACGATTATGACTATCGGGAAACTTGTTAATATTTTTTTTATATTCTTTTATTTTGCTTCTCTTGTTAAAGATCAGCGTTAAACGCGGTCTTAATAAGTAGTGTTGTTTTGTAGAAAGTTGAACACAAAATGATGATAAAGTCCTCTGGATAATGTAAAAGATGCATATAGATAGAACTGACTGTTCTCGATCGGGCACATGATTATTTTTAAATTTTTTACGTTTCTCGTCTCTGGAAAGACAGACCGCGGCGTTAAGTTTCGTCACTCAACACGCAATAATTCGAATTCAGAAAGTCCACATATGAGTGTCTTAACTAGGTTCTCTTTAACTGTCTTGCTAAACGAGAAAAACTGACTAAAACAGCAATATTTAAAATACTTTTTTTACTTTTATCTTTGATTATCAGGTAAATAATATACTTGTATATAATTTTTTTTTTTACAATAATATTTAGGTATCAACATTAGAAGGGGAGCGCAGTGAGGGGTCTGGCGTAGGAGACATTATTAGTGGTGGATCCGGCTCTGGATCAGGATCTGGAAGTGGAGACGGTATGGGAATTATTAACTAAAATTTAACATTTTAATTATTGCTTGCTATATATTCATAAAGATGTTACTGAGTGACTAATAGACAACGTACAGACGTATGTACACTCCTTACAGTATTAAGAAAGAATCACTACTCACGAAATTTCTATGAAAATGGGAAAAATATATTGCATTGTGGTTCCATTGCCAAATTTACCTTTATTTGAGGAGATATACTTTAAATGGGTCTTATCACGGGTTTCAAGACAATATCATTAATATGTGCGTAATATAGAGAACGAAATATTTTAATTGTACATTTTCTTTGCTTGTTCTTTTAAATGTGAGGATAATAAATACAAACAAATAAATAAGTAACAAGTAAAAAAATGTTTTATTGAACAGAATTTCTGAAATATTGAAATAATATGCTTACAAGGCAAAAGCGTGGCGTTGAGTACCGCCACTCAGCACGCAATGCCTCAATTCGGCGGAAAGTGGGGAACGGAGTGTCTTAACACTAGGTTCCCTCTGCCTACCCTGCTATATGCGGGATACAGCGTGAAGCTATGTATGAATGTATATGCTTACACGTCCTATACTAAATTTCCTTTCCTATATAAATATAACATTACCAAATTCACAACATGGTTGAAAAACCACGAAAATGAAGAAAGTAGAGAACATAATATTTTATGACAGAGAGAGAAAGAGGGTTTCCTATACATCTTATTAAAATATTTGATTTCGCCAACTATTTAACAGGTAGCGGTGAAGGCGATGATGATGATAGTTTAGAAGTGGTTCTAATAGATGAAGACTTCTTCTACATGGAGCATGTCATAAAGATAGCAGCAGTGTTACATTCTATCGTCTCTCTGGCTATACTGATTGGTTATTATCATTTGAAGGTATGTTTTTTAATTTTTTTTTTTTTTTATTGATAACGGACGGCAAACGAGCAGAAGGACCACTTGATGGTAAGTGGTTACCTTCGCCCATAGACATCTACGACACCAGAGATGTTGTAGATGCGTTGCCAACCTAGAGGATACTGATGGAAGGGGGGACAATGTAGTAGTCCACTATCAGAACCACTGACCAACCCTGACCAACTGAGTTTCTTATTAAACACTAACACTTCTTAAACACTGACCAACTGAGTTTCTTACGCCGGTTCTCTGAGTTTCTTACGCCGGTTCTTCTCAGGTCTGAGGCATTAAATTTAGTGAACCGGTGGTAAATTATTTGACGTTCAAAAAATGAAGCTTGTAACTTCTTATTTTGAATAAAATTATTTGACTTTGACTTTGACCACATTTTGGGGAAAGGATGGGTGGGAAAGGGGAAAATCTGGCTTACATGCCATCGAACCGGAACACATCATAAGATATTTGGCGGTTCGTCTTTGACATGATAGTGGTCGCGAGCCAGTCGGAGGACGAACCTCCTACCACCTAAAGCCTTATCTTTTTTTATAATATTTATTCTGATCATTATGGACACGTAGTCCGTAACTTTTGTCACTTTTGTCTACTTTCTCTACAATTTCAATATTACTTAGCTAAGCTTAGGAAATAAGATAAAATTGTTCTAAAGAGAGTCCAAATATTTTAGTTGCCTACTTCTTATCAATAAATTAATATTATTTAATACTTACTATGACTATGTTTTTTAATATGAGATTTACTATTTTTTGTTTAGTTTTCACAATATATGGTATATTTTAGTAATTTTTGTTGCTCTTGTTTCCTTAAATTATTTAATAATCATACAAAGTTACTATGCCCAAAACAAAAAAATAATAGAAAAGAGAAAAAAAGAGGAATACATACATTTGTTGACCTTAAAGTTGTAATAAAAGTTATTTTTTTAATTTAGTAAAGTTTGAAGCTAAATAATCAAGCATCGCAGATTTCCTCCTTAAGACTTTTTTATAAACATTTTCTTGTTTATATAATCTGTCTCCTATCGTGGCGGAGGCACAAGTGTGGGACTGTAAACGCGACGCGTAGTCGGTTCGATTCCCACTCCAGGAAATGGATTTTTACATTTCCTGGGTTTGGTAACAAGGCAAAGCGCGGCGTTGAGTTCCGCCACTCAGCACGCAATGCCTCAATTCGGCGGAAAGTGGGGAACGGAGTGTCTTAACACTAGGTTCCTTCTGCCTATCCTGCTAAATGCGGGATACAGCGTGAAGCTATGTATGTATACAACCCATCCCATGTTGGACGCCAAAATACAAATTCTTTTGATAATCGATTGTTTATTGTAGTCATATTAAATATAGTTTAAAATATTTCTTTTAATTACTAATTATTTTTAATTTAAGGTACCTTTGGCTATATTTAAAAGGGAAAAAGAAATCGCTCGTAGATTAGAATTCGACGGTCTGTACATCGCGGAACAACCTGAGGACGATGATTTGAAAAGTCATTGGGATAAACTCGTTATATCTGCTAAGTGAGTATATTTACTTTATATAATGGGAAAGACGCAATAAAAATAAATTATGAAAATGATAAAAAAATGTCGTGGTGCGACTGTAAACGCGTCAGGTTGTGGGTTCGGTTCCCACCCCAGGAAATGTAAAATTTAGAATTTTCATTTCTTGGGTTTGGTACCAAGGCAAAGCGCGGCGTTGAGTTCCGCCACTCAGCACGCATTGAATCCTCAATTCGGCGGAAAGTGGGGAACGGAATTGTTGAAAGAGAACGGAGTGTCTTAACACTAGGTTCTCAGGTTCCCTCTGCCTACCCCGCTATATGCGGGATACAGCGTAAAGTTAAAAAAAATAAAAGTCTCCAATGTTTTTATTTTACATTATTTTAATTTGTAGCGACAATTTTTATCTGTATTTACTTAAAAAAACGTTTCTTTGAAACACTACTTTTCGTTAGTGACGTCACGAGTATTTGTAGCAGCCATCAGTGACGTCATCGAGACTATTTTAATTTTTTAATCTACTTATCGGTTTATTTTACATAATATCCTTTATTTAATATGAATATACAAATAAAAATACTGCATTTTGAGAGACACATGAAATTACGTTATAACCTAAGAACTATGTATCTACAGTATTTAATTCATTTTTATAGTACTCAATATCTTTTTATCTTTACAGATCATTCCCAGTGAACTATTGGGATAAGTTCATTAAGAAAAAAGTGCGAGCAAAATATTCAGAGACGTATGACTTCGATTCTATATCTAATATGTTAGGAATGGAAAAGACTTCGTTCTCAGCGCAAGAAGAGGAAGGCAGCAAGGGATTCTTCCATTAGTAAGTTTATATTTGTAGTTGTAAATTGTGAAATAGGCCTTCGTAGCGCAGTTTCCAGCGTATAAAAGCAAACGCGATTGGTTGCGAGTTCGATTTTCACTCGGGGGAATGATTATTTTTTCTGATTACCTTGCTATGTTAAAATTACTATATTATATTTTTCTTCTATTTTTCTTGTTAATTTTGTATTAATTTGTTTATAATGAATAAATTAAATTGTCTTAATATATATTATAAAGGGAATTTAAAAAGACCCTACATTATTTCATCTAAAGTTTTTGTTTTTGGAGGGAATCAGATATGCTCTAAATTGAGATGGAACTCACAACCAATCGTGCTAACAATCATACTCATTAAATGAATATAACCTAAATACATACTTAGTAGAATCAATATCTTTAACCATATCAATGAAGAAAAAGTGTAAAATATTATCCATCGCATAAGGCCATCGTATGGGTTCGAATCTCACTCAGGGGGAACGAGTACATTTAAATTATTTTATTTACTCTACCCTGGTAAGATGAATTCGATCAAAATTATTGAAATCTCGAATTCAGGCGGTAAATGAAGAATTTTTTGCCATTAATTCTTTAATCTACGCCAAATAAGGCGTGAAACTGAAATATCCAATTAAATTCTTTATTTTCAGTATAATAAACATAGACTGGCGTTATCAAGTATGGAAGGCGGGTGTGACGATCACTGATAACTCGTTCCTATACTCTCTATGGTACTTCTCCTTTTCCGTGATGGGTAACTTCAATAACTTCTTCTTCGCCGCACATTTACTGGATGTCGCTGTTGGTTTTAAAACTTTGAGAACTATTTTACAGTCTGTCACGCATAATGGAAAACA
The DNA here is from genome assembly GCA_033558755.1 of Philaethria dido. NCBI lineage: Eukaryota > Metazoa > Arthropoda > Insecta > Lepidoptera > Nymphalidae > Philaethria > Philaethria dido. Next base: position 292,267 of record JAKGSA010000707.1, read on the forward strand.
GGTATGTTTGGAATTAAGCTTTTTAGTATTGTTGTAACGAAAAAGCGTCACGAAAACTAAATGCATATATCTGTAGAAAAGAGTAAAATAGTAAATTTATGTATTGTTTGCTTTAGTCATAAAAAATTAAAATGACTTTTTATTTTTATAGACTAGACTTTTTGTTTCTAAGTTTTCGTGGTTTCGCATTTGTTGTGTGAATTGCATATACATTTTTTATATTTTTGCATTTTTACTAATTTGAGAAAACACAATTTATTATATGATTTTTTTTTTCAAGATTAACGATAATGTAAATGAACAGATTTTTAAGATAAAGAAATTATTATCAAAAAAATATAAATATTCTAATTTTCTATAATAAAATACGCATATTAATTTTAAACATGAATATATTAATAATAATTCATGAAGTGAATTTGTATGAAAAAAAAGAATTCCACAATTTTTTTTAATAAGTAATAAAATTTAAATATGTATATATATATATATAATAATGTATCTTGCAGCTGGTACTAACAGTGATGCTGCTGACCATCATAGTGTACATCTACACGGTGATCGCGTTCAACTTCTTTCGCAAGTTCTACGTGCAGGAGGAGGACGACGAGGTCAACAGGAACTGCCATGATATGCTGACTGTGAGTGTTATTTATTTTTACTAGTGTTTTCGCGTAAAGAACGCGTTGCCTAGCAACGTATATGTCACTTTATATATACATGGATGTCAAACAATGGTAGTGTGTGTAACATTTGTTTTATTAATTTCATATAAACATGTATATTTTAAAGAGATATTATCATTTTCGTAAAACACATATAAAGGTATAAGTCTTTGCTTCATGTAGTAGTAGTAGTAGATAGGTTTTTGTTTCTTTAGGAAAAGTATTTTTTGAAAATTAATAGCATTCTCTCTTGCCAAATGATTGTTCTTTGAAATAATCACCAATCTTTGGGTAGCACAAATTTGTAAAAATCTCTCTACATAGAATGCTAAGAACAAAAATAAGTTGTAATAAGCGTATAATAATTTCGCAGTACGGGTATAGAACGCATGACTTAGCGGTCAGTGGGCTTGGACGGTTGCCAAGAGACGCGGGTTCGAGTCCCGCTGTGTTCAATTTTTTATACGTTTTCTAAATATGTTTTTCGTTTCCTAAGTGTACACACTTATTATTAACACTTTGAAAACTTCAAGAGTATTTTTTTTTAAATAAGATAGGAGTGTTTGTTTTTTAAACTTATTTTGGTATATTAGTAAGAACGGAACATTAGCAAAGAACGGAATGTCTTGACACTAGGTTCTCTCCACTTACCTTATTATATATTATATACACAAAAAAGGCCTAAACTAACATATTTGTATGTTTGTTGTGTAGTGTTTCGTGTTCAACCTGTACAAGGGCGTGCGCGCGGGCGGCGGCATCGGCGACGAGCTGGAGCCGCCCGACGGGGACGACTCCGAGGTGTACCGCATCATATTCGATATATCATTCTTCTTCTTTGTTATTGTCATATTGTTGGCTATTTTACAAGGTTAGTAGCTGTTTTTCGTTTTTTAAGTAGATATTTAGAACGATTGTTAATGTGGGGCTTCCAAACAACAGATGAATCTATTGCACATCGAGAGTTAAAATTTGTCATGTAAGTTCCTTGGAGAACATAGAGGAGCACTAAGAGAGGATTTCTCGAAATTTCTAAAAATGGAACTCGACGCTTTATAGATTACGCAAACAAAGTTGCGAGATGCAACTAGTTTCTCTGTGTAGAGTATACATCCATGCATGTCTTAAACTATTAATTTTCAACTGTCTTAAATTAAAATTATTTGTCGAAAGTTCTTCTTTCTTTCGCCGTACTAGTGAGACAAAGCGCGTAATTGAGTACCGCCACTCAACATGCAATATCTTGATTTAGGCAAGAAGCTATGAAAAAATACTTAAAATAATATATTTATAGAAATGTAACTAGAAAATTAAATTTAAAACTCAATTTCATCTGCTTACAATATAAAAAAGGAAAATTTTAACATATATTTCAAATATATGTACCTATATTGTTTAAGGTTTGATCATCGACGCGTTCGGAGAGCTGCGTGACCAGCTCGAGTCCGTGAAGGAGGACATGGAGTCCAACTGCTTCATATGCGGGATTAATAAGGACTACTTTGATAAGGTAACAATATTTGTTTATTTTTCAGCTTCACGCTATATCCCGCATATAGGGTAGAACGGAGTGTCTTAACACTAGGTTCTCAGGTTCCCTCTGCCTACCCTGCTATATGTAAAATATGTTAATATACCATTACAGGTTCCGCACGGGTTCGATACTCACGTGCAAAGGGAGCACAATTTAGCTAACTACATGTTCTTCCTTATGCATCTCATCAACAAACCCGACACTGAATATACTGGTATGTAGAAAAGAGAAGAAAATATACTTTAATTTATATAAATAAAAAAATATTATAAGGATAATTCCTTATAATATTTTTTATATAAGTATGACGTGAGGATATCGAATTTGAGATTATATTGTTAGAGAGATTTGCAAACAAGTGGCTGTATATGAGATGGCTGTAGGGTGGATTATTACGCAGAAGAATATTTAAATTTAGAATATAATATTTTTCTTACTAAGGCGAAGTATAGTGTTACTTGGATATATGAAAAATATACTGCAGAAAAACAGCTTTTTGCTTTTTCCCCTGATAGCAAGATAGGTAGGAGATCAAATCATTCCGTTCTCTACTATCCCCTTGATTGCGAAATATTGGGTGGAGGACTGAACGTTTCACTTTGTCTTACAAGAACGAAATTTAAAGAAAACTTAAATTTGACTAAGCTTCAATTTTTAAAATCATTATATTAATTTTTTGGTGGTAGGAGGTTCGTCCTCCGTCTGGCTCGCGACCACTATCATGTCAAAGACGAACCGCCAAATATCTTATGATGTGTTCCGGTTCGATGGCATGTAAGCCAGGTTTTCCCCTTTCCCACCCATCCTTTCCCCAAAATGTGGTGGTTCCGATAGCGGACTACTACATTATCCTCCCTTTCCATCTGTATCCTCTAGGTTGGCAACGCATCTAGTACATCTCTTGTGTTGTAGATGTTCATGGGCGAAGGTAACCACTTACCATCAGGCGGTCCTTCTGCTTGTTTGCCATCCGGTATCCATAAAAAAAAAAATTAGGAAAATAATAAACAAATAATAAAATAATATCGTCGTTGCAAAATCGTCATTGCAAACTTATGTCGATCATAAAATTTACATCTGCCAAAAAGATCAAGGTATCTTGTACAGGGTTTAAATAAAGACTATAGTTTCTTTTGTTTATTTTCCATATATAAATTAAATTTTACATATTTCAGGTCAAGAAACATTCGTCTGGAACATGTACACACAAAGATGTTGGGACTTCTTCCCAGTAGGAGACTGCTTCAGAAAGCAATACGAAGACGTTATGGGAGAATAGAAACTATAAATATATCTATATATATATAAAAAAAATAACGCCATTTATTTATTTGTAACTCTTTTAAATAAGAATTGCAAAAAATGTTATTTTGGTGATATGTACAAATAATTTTATTTTGAATATCCAATATCAAATGTTGCTCAAAAATTATAAACAGTTAAAAAAAAATGTCATCCGAAATTATTTTTATACTATAAGATTTAATAGATTTTATTATGGATGTTCTGTTATATATTTGTATTCTGTGCTTCACTATATTTCTATTCTCTTCGTGAGTGAGGTGTGAGGTGGCCTTTCCAAAAACTTTTTAAGATAACTAAAACGTGTTAAATAATGAATAAATCTTTAATTTATTGAATTTTGAATTGTTTTATTTATATGTTGTTTCTTTAACATTATCATGGCGCAATTGTTATGAGTTAAATTGTTGGGAAAAAATCGTAAAAAAAAAATGTAGTGTCATTATTCAAATAGGGTATTACAAGCACTTTCGAATCGTCAATTTACAAAAGATGTTAGTCGTGTCAGTCCTAACGGAAGCTACCACCGGCTCGGTAGGCAGTTCTACTGATAAGAGCCGGCAAGAAACTCAACAGTTGCTCTTTTCAAATAAAATTTTACAATAAAAATGATGTTTAAAATAATGTATATTGAGTTGACTTACTAACCTATTAACGTTTGATACGAGTGAATAGAATGAGAGAGAATATTGAGTTTAGAAAATAGTAACCCGAATCGGATTAAACTGACTTAATATTTATGAAGCAAGCTTGCGTACTGTAAATGCGACAGTAGTGGGTTCGATTCCCACTCCAGGAAATGTAAAATTTTAGTATTTTCTTTTCCTGGGTTTGGTATCAAGGCAAAGCGCAGCGTTGAAATCTGCCACTCAGCACGCAATACCTCAATTCGGCGGAAAGTGGGGATGATGAGATGTATGTTACATATGTAAACAAAAATATACATATCTACCTACATTCATATAAATATATAAAAAATACATACATATAAGTCCTAAGTTTATCCAAGAAAGCAAACATTTTGATGGTTTTCAAGCAACGTGTCAAACCTTGTAGTAATAAGTTAAGCTTAGTTACAAAATATCCAACAATAGAAAACCAAACTAGTGTTGCTTTTGTAATTATAATTGTTTATATTTTTAACGCCTGTCGTGGCGCAGAGGCACAAGCGTGCGACTGTAAACACGACAGGTTGTAGGTTCGATTCCCATTCCAGGCAATGTAAAATTTAGTATTTTCATTTCTTGGGTTTGGTAACAAGGCAAAGCGCAGCGTTGAGTTCCGCCACTCAACACGCAATGCCTCAATTTGGCGGAAAGTGGGGAACGGAAATGTTGAAAGAAAATGTCTGTGTCTTAACACTAGGTTCTCAGGTTCCCTCTGCCTACCCCGCTATATGCAAGCCCATATAATCCTTAAGCTTATTAAAAATTGAAGTTGGGCTTAGCTCTGTGTCACTCTTCGCTGACCAATCAATAATCGATTGCAAAGCAATATTAACAGAATCATTTTGGGATAAAAATGCATTTGACAAGGCCACAAAAGTACGGATCCTAAGTAAGGATCCTCCTAAAGGTCTTAGTCTGGATTAGCTTTAGCAATCGCTGGCTCTTTAACTGATATATTTAAAATCGTAATATTGTCAAAACAATCCTTGATAGCGGGAGGACGTAAAAAAAAATAACTTTGGTCCTCAGTAGAAGTTGAGGGTTCTATATTCGAATTACTTATACAAGTGCCTAGTGGTAGATGGTTGAGCTACGAGAGCGGTCTGTGACATCAAATTAGCATATAAAATATTATTTACTTGACCTCGTATCCAGGCTGATATCTTGCCTTCGGCGTTTTCGAGCCGGAGAACCATCACTGCTCGAAATCAATGACGATGAAGAACGTCGCCTCGTAGACGATGCTGGTGATTCGGGTAGCCCGTCTACCTCCGGCGCCAGTCCATTGTCTTCATCCATTTTAATGTACAATACGTACGAAAAGCAAAACAATACACTTTAAGCTAATACTCTACTTTATTCTCAAAACATTATAATTGTTAATTTAAGCGATTTTCTTAACGTGCGACAGTTTGAAAAACGACGCAACAATGACAAAAGAAGATGGCGGCTTGTTTCGTGTCAAAACTATTACAGGTATAGTCGCCAGAGGGTGAAACTGCGAAAACGTACGGAAAGCAGCGACATCTGACGGATTGCGGCGGAAAGAATCGATGTACTCTCTCATAATGGACTTCAGACGTCAAACGGAACACATAATAACATTTTAATAGTATCGACATTCACAAAACGTCGTTTAAGTCCATGATGATCATTTCATAAGAAAAAACATAATTGGCATGTGAGAGATTTTTAATATGATTATCATAATAAAAAAAAAAAAAACACAGTTTATATATAAGCTTATAACAATTTATTAACACATATTTACAATAACTTTACTTACGCTTATTTGTATCAGTCTTATTTACTAAGTTATTATGCTTCGCTTAAAAAAATGAACTGTTGTAATTGATATAAGTATATTTTTAAAAAAGGTGATACAAAAAAAGGGGATATAATCTAGTTTTAGGAGCTCAAAAGTTTTGTTTCTTCCTTTTAAACAAATCAAATAGCGACATGTATTAATTTGAAACGCCTGTCGTGGCGCAGAGGCACGAGCGTGTGACTGTAAACGCAACAGGTTGTGGGTTCCATTCCCACCCCAGGAAATGTAATATTTTCATTTCCTGGGTCGGGTAACAAGGCAAAGCGCGGCGTTGAGTTCCGCAAAATCCAATGCGTGTAACAAGTGGGGAACGGAAAGAGAACGGAGTGTCTTAACACTAGGTTCTCAGGTTCCCTCTGCCTATGTGCCGGATGCAGCGTTAAGTTAAAAAAATAATATAATAATAATTTGGAATAAAAAATGTGTGTGTGCAATTCGTACACAGCAAAAGCAAAGTAAAAATAGCCGACGAGAGAATGAGATAACAGGAGAGTAGTATTATTTTTATATTTTACAAAATTTTAAAAATATATAATTATAAATAACATATTGAAGATATTTTGTATTACATACCGATAATATAAAGTACTGTCTAATATAATTTCAGTCACATTCTCTCATCGACTTTATCTGATATATATATATATATATATGACAAAAAAAAATATAATTCAAAACGAGCACAAATAATCAACAATCTGTTAATCAACCTGTCAATTGACAGACAGCCAGATACAGAGTAAAAATGCTTCGAAAAGTAGTATCATTTAAACTAACAAACAGCCTTCAGTGACAGTAATTTATATGTCATTAATTAACAGACAGATAAAAATGCTTAGAAAAATAATTTAGATTGACACCAGAATAAAAAAAAAAAACAAATTGACAACGACCACAGATAATCAACAACTGTCAAACAAACTGTCACTAATTGACAGACGGCTGTTTGTGAGCCAAATACAGAGTAAAAATACTTGTCAACGCGCTAACTAGAAATATTACGTCAAACCAACGATGGTAGAAATTGAACTGCAAATCACCGAGGACTTGCGTTATGATCGTCCTGTATTCTGGAGGCATGTTCATTCTCATTAAAAGAACGGAGGAACAGAAATACATGCCCATAATTTGTGCTAGTATCATTACAATTATGTTTGACGATTTCGATGATGAGATTTTGTAGAAAAACTGTGGAAAGTAAAAAATGTAAATTAATTTTTTTTTTAACTTCACGCTGTATCCCGCATATAGCAGGGTAGGCAGAGGGAACCAGAGAATCTAGTGCTAAGGCACTCCATTCTCTTTCAACAATTCCGTTCCCCACTTTCCGCCGAATTGAGGCATTGCGTGTTGTGTGGTGGAACTCAACGCCGCGCTTTGCCTTATTACCAAACACAAGAAATGAAAATGCTAAATTTTACATTTCCTGGAGTGGGAATCGAACCCACAAATTAAATTAAATTTATTGATATGTTTAACCTGGTGGTGGTTTTGGATTTAAATTTTAGGAGAGGCAGAAGCCCGTTTTGTCTTATCAGATTGGGGAAAATAATACTTTGAATATACAAGAATATGTGAATTGGGATCGAATAATCATAGCATCCAATCCTGTCCAAACGATTTTGCAAAAGTTCAACAAAATAAAAATTAGATACAGTTCTCTAATTCTTGTCGAAATTTATTAAATTGATAAAAAAAATTATTAATAATCAACTATAAGATAAAACACTAATGAAAAATTTGGCTTCACCGCTTCAAAAATTGTGGCTTCTATACAAATATCCACAATTGCACAATTTTAAAATAAGCCTACAAATTCTCATTTACTTTATCTAAAAGAAAAAAATATAATTTACAAAAAAAAAAACAATTGAGGCTATTATGGCACAGTGGGTCAGCATCTAATTGTAAACGCGATTAGTTATAGGTTCCATTCCAACTCGGTGGAAATGAAATTATTTTAATTTCCCAGTGTCTTAACACAAAATTCTACTACATAAAAAACAATAAAAAATCATATTTATCATACCTTAGTCAAAGTCAACAGTAATCCCCTAATGCTAGTCAATACAATACACCCGACCAGTATGAAGGAGACGTGTTGGGACCAAAATGAGACATCTATGTTCAGTCCCAGCCAGTGCACCACGAGCTCCAGGCCGCGGGTCACGGGATCCTTTTTGCCTACTCTATCGAATACTATGTTGATTGTTGACTGGAAATTGTTAATTAAAATTAAAGATAAAATTTTAAACAAATTATTTTGGATAGTGTCTGACTTTAAAAAAGCAATTGGTTCTGGGTTCAATTCTCACTCAAGGGTATCTTTAAATTCTTTTCAATTCTCCGCTTTGGTTTCGTGTCGAATTCGGACAGAAAGCGGAAGAAGAAACGCAAAGTCAAAAAAGATATAACAATTATTGATTCTTTTACTTAAATAAAACACTACAATAACAACTGTATAAATAATATTATTATATCAAAATGCAGATAAGGCGATTAAGTATTCGGTACAAACCCCAATCAGGATTTTTTTTTTATTTTACTGCTCTAATTAAAAAAGAGCGCCGTTAAGTTCCGCCGCCTGACACGCATACATACATACATACATAGCTTCACGCTGTATCCCGCATATAGCAGGGTAGGCAGAGGGAACCTAGTGTTATGACACTCCGTTCCCCACTCTTCGCCGAATTGAGGCACTGCGTGCTGAGTGGCGGAACTCAGCGCCGCGCTTTGCCTTGTTACCAAACCCAGGAAATGAAAAATTCCATTTTCTGGAGCTGGAGATTCGAACCCACAACCTGTCGCGTTTACAGTCGCACGCTTGTGCCTCTGCGCCACGACAAGCGTTCACTCGACACGCAATATCTAGATTTCAAGCCAAAGGCGAAGAACGAAGTATCTTAACTTAAAGTTCTTTCTAACATCCTGCTATATGAAAAAACAATTTGAAAATAAATAAACGAAAATAATACTCACAATAAATATCTTCCAAATACAGTATAAAGAGAAGAAATAACCTAGAAAGTTAAAATATTTCCCCTGGAATGTTCTAGACCATTCTATTTTCTCCCTCATACTCCTCGCGTCGTGCGCTTCCAGAAACAACTGTCTGCTCAACTCCTCTAAACCTGATATCTCTTGTCTTAATTGATTTATATCTGAAAATATTAAATAATATAAGTAAGGTCGTGTGTTCGATTCCGACTTGGGGGTATTTTTTTTTTAGTTTCACGCTATATGACACGTATAGCAGGGTAGGCAAAGGGACCCTATTGTTAAGACACTCCATTCCCCATTTTCCGCCGAATTGAGTATTGCGTGCTGAGTGGCGGAACTTAATGCCGCGCTTTGCCTCATTACCAAATCCAGGAAATGAAGAATTCCATTTCGTGTTAATTCTTATTTTTTTATAACCAATTTTAATATCAATATGAATTTAATTATCATAAAATATTATTAATTTATGCACATTAAGGCTATATATAGGTTTTTAACGAAATTTCTAACAATATATACAACTCCACTGACAAAAAGTCTAGCACAAAAGATATAAATGTACATAAATTTCTATAAATACACATAAATAAGCATAAAAAACTTACTTTCAGTCCCATGGCTCAGCGGATTAGCAATATTACCAACACTAGACAGTATATTGGTCCAAAAACCTCTATTTTTAACACCAGATTGGTCTAACATGTACTGATTCCGACCCATTGTGTTAGCTTCAGCTAAGGCTATACGTTTTTTCTTAACTAATATCATATCCATAGTTTGAAGTAATTTCTTTTCTATTGATAAAACATCTGCTTGAGTGACTGGTCTGGAATGTATTAAATAATAATTTTTAAACCTATTTTATTTTTAAGCAGGCTGATTAGGCCGAGGTTAATACCAAATAGAATAAGATTGATATTTTATAACACTAAAATTCTAATAGTATCTACAATTTAAAACAATAATAAAATTCTAATGGAGTGCCTTAGCACTAGATTCTCTTTTTGGTTCCCTCTGCCTACCCTGCTATATGTGGGATACAGTGTGAAGTTAAAAAAAAAAGGAAAAAAAATCTACATTTTTTACATATAGAAATAAATTTGAACATTTCAATATATATTGATAGTATACTACCTGTTACATTTTGAAAATTACTATGATATTACAATTTGCAAAAAAAACAATTGTTTAATTTACCGAACACTGAACAGTCGATTGAGTATAATTACATAATGGTATTTTATCATTATCTATCATTAACCACAATCATATTAATTAAAGTATAGTTTCACATAAAGATATTTCTTACATTTTCAATAACCAAAAAATAAGTTATAAAATTTGTTACCTAATAAATATGGCCATTGAAGTGTAAGGATAATTGACTGCACCAAAACCTGATAACAAGGCCATCACTGTAACTCCAATAACACCTATTCTAGATACACCTTGCTCTATTGAAAATATACCCTGAAAATATTTAAAACCGCTTTGTAACTTATTAATATTGTTTTTTTGGTAAAAACTAATATATTTCATTTTATAACTGGGATTTGAAAATATATTTATCATATTCAAACAATAAATATTTGTTAAGACACTATCTAATTGTAAGAAAAATTATTTAAAAATTATATAGTTTTCAAGAATACTTACTTGTTTAGGACTTAATATTGGAAAGGGATCACCAATTTTCCAAAAGAAGTATAAGTAAATGAACCATACAAACATTGTTAGTGGCCTTATCATATTTTTTGACACTGAAATATAAAACAATAGTAGAATGACTAAATCATTAAATGCCATTTCTAACAACAAAAATATGAAGTATTTTTTAGATATATTTTGAAAAAACACATGTTTAAATAGTCAAATGAAAATGCCTATCTACAGTAATAAATTTATATTAAAACAATGTAAATTAATCACAATATCTTACCAAATCTAATATTGCTGATGCAGAAATAGGCAATATAAAATGGTATTAAAGCAATCACCATAAATAGCAATGAATATAGACCTAAGTTCCAATGGAAATATCTGGAACTAAAAAAAACAGATTTAATTAATACTAGTCTTACAAATACCTATATCTTGAATTTGAAATAATATAGAAATAAAGGCTAAGGCTTACCTTGAGTCTAAGTAGCCAATTATTTCAAATATAATTAATTCGAACATTGTACAACTTAAAGCAAATGTTACAGAAAATATGAGCTGCACCAATCTATGATGAACTTCATAGTCGCGGAAAAGCTGCTTCACGAAAAATATCCATCCTCCAACGAAGAAAATTGTCTGTAAAAGTGAATAATCGGTCCTTAGAAAGTATGTATGAGAATAAATGAAATATTCTAAGAATATACAAAAAAATATTGTCGAACATAGTGTGACTGAATATTTGCTTAGTAAAAACTCACCAACCTGGGAAATTAATATTATGAGTGTATCATCTAGTAAAGTCATATTGAAAGTTTTAATTGAAGAATTTTAATTTTAATATGATTGCGTTTTATTACATATTATACACAAAATTAACAAAAAAGCCGACGAATGCGAAATGAATTTGACGTCAAAAACAACTCACAAATGTCAATATATCGTTAAACTTCAACGTCAATGTCATTGTTAAAAACTGCGCAGATGTCAGCCTTTTTGACTCTAAGAAATTTATTTACGTTACAACACACTAAGTATTGAGAAAATATTAGTTTATAACAAAAAATATATAAAACAGTTTTTTTACTATTTAATAATCGTAACACTAAAACAATAATTAGTGCAAAACGTATGTATAGTGTAAATGTAGCAATATTCGAATTAATGCCACTTGCAGTTTATTTAAAGATATTTATTATATAATATTTACTTTTCCCAAAGGATTATTCTTAAAAATTATATTTCGAAAAAGACATTTATAACATTTTCCTACAGAGATGCTAATATTTACGCTACTTTCAACATTAATAAAACATAGATAAACGCTAATAATTGCCACTTAGACGGATTCCAAGTGGCGCGGATTTGAATCCTGCTACATAAAAATTATTATTATATATACTAAATACTCCCAAAATTATTAACCATTGGCAGTATAGATGAAATATTACACAACATATTTTAATACTTATCGAAAAAGTTACAAGTACAAAGGATAATGCCGCGTTATGTTACTTTTATCGCTAGCCTATTATACATATGTTTTAGTTCAGGTAGCAAACCTCGGGATTTATTTCTAAAAACGATGAAATTGAAGAAGAACTCACGATATCACAATAATATTTCACCGCTCCTTATTATATTTAAATTATCTTAATTTCCCCAATCTGGTAAAACAAAACGCGGTGTTATGTTTCCAACTTCCACCATATAATATTTTGCTGGCGGAAAGCGAAGAACGGCATCGTAAATAAGTTCTCTCTTGCTTACCCTGTTAGCTCTACGCAGAATAAAGCGTTAAGCTGAAAAAAATAAAAAGCAACAAAATATGAATACATTTTATTTTTACATTTTACCAAATCAGAAAAATATCTTAGAAATGTGATTGATTAATTAATTGAATATATTAAAGGTTTACAAGGGAAATAACTCATTGTACACAGTATTATTTATTATTATCATTCATGATTAATTCTTCATTAAAAGATATATATTTTGAATTTATATACAGATGTTTAGAGGAAGAAATAATATAACAAATCATGAAAATCGAAATTGAAAATTTTGTGCATTATTATTTAGTTAGTTTAACCATAGGTCATGTGTAAAATATATTCATATTATTAAATTGGATACTAGCTAACTCCATCTGAGTAAAAAAGTACTGTCTACTGTACTTTTTTTACTCAGATGGAGACGGATTGTAACATACATGGAAAATACACATAGTACATGGGGTCTAGTTTTGGAATGAATGCAATTAATACAGATATAAGTGATCATATTAGATTCTATTGCAAATAATTTACATCAAAACAAACATCACTTTTTGTGAAAGATATACTCCACATCATAAAAGTGATGTTAAAAAGTAAGCAAATTAAGTTATAGATAAATTATATTAATTAATTTAATAATAATATATGATCAAATTAATCAACATGATATACACAATTTTATTTTAAGAGATGTTGAAAAGAAGCCATTTCAAACATGGCTGCCTAAATAGTCATCGTCAGACACTTCTAAGAAAATTTCATCTTCTTCCGAGAGACCCTTTGGAAGTTGTAGGTGTAAGGTAAGCTTATCTGATTTTTCATGAGTTTTTTTATGTTTTTCCAAACATACTTGTGTTGTATACTTTATGTTACATATGTCACATTGGTAAGTTGCATCAGAATGATGACGCTTAGTGTGATCAGCTCTTCGTGAGGCAGAAAGGAATCTGCTATCACAAAATTCACATTTATAAGGTTTCTCACCAGTATGAGTTCTAGTATGATATAACAAAGATTCCTTAGATACAAACTTTCCCCCACACATACTACATTGAAACTTCTTTTCTTGTGTATGTTTCACTATATGAGCCTTTAAGCGACTTTGAGCCCAAAATTTCTTTTTACACCATTTACATTCATGTCCCTTGTAATTGCCATGTTCATATTGAATATGAACTCTTAATGAAACTTTCTGTGTATATTTTTTGTTACAATAATCACAAGTGAATTTAGCATCTGCCGGTGAAGCTCTAGTTTTCTGACCGCAAATATTTAGATCTATATGTTTTTTAAATGTTGTTTGACTTTTATAAACTCTGCCACAATCTTGGCAGACAAGTTTTAAATAATGCCCTATTTCATGCATTTTCAGTGTGTGACGGTTGTGAAATGTTTTACCGCATTCAGTACACACAAGTGTACAATGGCTTTCACTTTTATGTGCTTCCAAAAGTGCTACGGAACCAAATTTTCTATCACAAATTGTACATTTATAGTTTTTTGGAGCATGTACTCTAATAAAGTGGTTTCTTAAACTAGATAATGAAGGGTACACCTTCATACATGCTTTACATTTTAAGTTTTTTCTATCATTTTTGTCATATAGCATTTCACTTGTTCTTATAGGTAAGGAGAAATAATCTCTTCTTTTTTTTCTAGCCATATTTAACTCTTGTTCCTTTTTAATTGATGTTTCAGTTTTAATACATGGTTTCGTGTCAGTATCAAATAAGGACTGAAATCTTTTATATGCCATAGAAGTTGAGGTCACCTTTGGTTTATCATCATAATACTGTTGTGTTGCCAAGCTATTTTTGTTAAATGTTACAAATAAGGTTTTACAATTAACATAATCATCGCTGGTATTATCAAAACATCTAGATAATTTAAGAAGTGCATTGCTAAGTAATTTCACATTTTCTTTGGAAGTTGTTATAAACTTATAACTTGCTACAACAGAGCGGGTGCATAGTTTGCACAATATTTCAAATGCAGTTATATCATTATATATCTGAAATAAAAAAAAAATATTAGTAATATTAAATAATATTTAAATGACTTTACTAAAAGAAATCTCCATACCTCATAACCTAAGACCGATATTAGCACATCTAATATTTTTATGGTAGTTTCATTATTATTGTCTCTTAAAATCACTTCATCGTAAAGGTTGACAGGATTCCCTTCAATTACTTTGAAACACAGGCAACAAACATTACATTTTCTTGTAATTATACTATGTAAAGCATGATTTAGAGATCCCATTTTGCTATAATACTATTAGGAATTTAATAAATAATCGTCTCTTCTCTAACTGTATCTTTTAAATTCTAAAATAATAATTCAGTAACGACTCTTTCGTCGTGTTTCCGCAGCTTTTAATAGAATTTTAATGTCAAAATCATATTCACTATTCACAAGTGTCATTGTCTTGTCAAAATTATACAAACTAGTGATGTGGTTAATGTTAAAGAACACATAATTAAATGAAGCTACTCGAGTTGAAATTTTTTTTTTTGAATAATTTCTTATTTCGTTTACAGTATTTACCAAAGAAAATGATATTCTTTGTACAATATTACCAATATTATATAATATTTAATCAAATTGACGTAAAATATATTAATTGTGAAATGGCCACTTATTGTGTATTGACTTTAAAAAATAATAAGTAGCTCCAACTCGGATCGAAAATCGTTATTCGTCATACGCAGACTACAGAGTAAAAATAAAATTTGTACACCCAGCTATTTAAGCGGACAGAGCAATTTTCAATCATTTCAAAAAGATTGTGAACTTTAAGCAGACATTAAACAAAAAACAAACTAATAAAGTATTCTCTCATCGGAAATATAATGCTAAGAATAAATATATTTTATTGTGACGCTTGCAGCAATTAAATCTAATATCCTATCTTGTTTTTGTTGACGTTTAAGTTTTTTTATAATCTATGACAGTTATTCCGCGAATGTTGGGGTGTGAATTTCTCTTTCGCCTTAAAAATATCGAAAAGCCGCAAATTATAATAGTAATGTGTATATAAATGTGACTAGATAGCAAAAACAGTGATAATTCCTGAATTTAATTTTTGGCGATATAAAATTGCATCAAGCGGTATGTAATATTTTTTGTACTATTGGTTACACAATTACTTTTGTAAAATTTTCTCATAAATCAATTTCTAATTTTATCTCAAAATATTCATCAGTGAAAGTACAAGTTAAACTGGTCAACTGCTTTAATAAATATTGAAAAATATGTATTCTATGTATGATATTTTTGTATAAAAACTATTAATATTTTCATGCTTAATTAATAACTGTAGTTACTTATGATATGAATAATTTATTTTCTAAAAACGTGTGAATTTAAATAAAATGTGCAGTTTTTATCTACAATAAAACATTTTAGAATATTATAAAAATTACTAATGTGTGCTTAATAATTTATTTTACAAAAAAAATATGATTTTATTATTATTACCCATTTAAGTTAATCTGAACCATAGCTCTTGTCATACAAATAATAATATATTTAGTAACCAAAACAATTTCTGTTTATCAACAAAATATAAAATTTGTAACACAAATTATATATTTTTTTTTAAATTATTAATCTGAGGGCAAAGGTAAAAGTTATGTAATAAATAGTATATCATTTGTACTTTGGAAGGAGTGACCTTCTCTTATCTATATGCTTATCCTATCATTATAATTAATGTTAACTGTATTAATGCATATATGGATTAATTAAGTTGTCAAAATGATTTCTGATTTCTTTTTACATTTCTCTAGTTTTATATTTTTTTAACACTGATGTATTCTTAAATGCAAATAGTTTTTTAAATAAAAGAGGAATAAAATTGTTTATTTGTTAAAGATAAATGGAAAAGTTGCACAATGAAATTAAATTATAACAAATAGTATTATTATGAAAAAGATAAATTACACATTACATACAACAGAATTGTAGATACAACATTGTAACAGTAATTTTTTAATAAAATATATGTGTGCACAAAAATATATACTTAAAAAAATGTATGACTAATCATATAAGATTCTTATATATCATACAAGATTCTTGTTTTTTTTTTAATATGTTGTTTAAATTCTATAAGCTAATATAATATATACTAAAAAAAAGAATACATAAATATAGACAAGAAATATGTAAATTAGTGTGATAAAAATAGATAAATCTAAATACTTAGTTTTAAGCTCGTAATAAATATAAAAAAAGTAATCATTTAAAAGATATGTGTATTACACATATAGAAGTAGATAAACAAATTCCACAAAAGATATGTAGTAAATAAAATTCCATTATTGAGTTTATGTAGTATTTGATACTGACACAAGGAATACGATAAAGTACAGCAAGATACATTGAATTATAGAACATTTATTATAGAAAATAAAAAAACGTTACATTTGAATTAAAATGTGATACAGATGTAAATAAGTGTTTCATGCAGAGATGAATGGAAAATAATAAATACTAAATGTTTATATATTAATTGGTTAAGGAAAAAACTTTTCATGAATACATTTCAAAAACAGTATTAATAGGTTCTAATATGATCAGATAGAAAAGAGATCAAGCAATGGATGCATGTGTTAATGCATTCCAAAGGGTTCCTTTAAACATATGCTTGAGTCGATAGTTCCAGGCACTGCTGGTATTGCATCCTCACAGCCAGTTCCGGAAATACTAAGTCTGAATACATATTATACAAAAAAAGGAAAAATTGTCATCTTTTGCTAAGTTATGCAATATGAAAACAGAAAAAAATGTTATATCTATATATAGCCTTACAAGAAATACGTAAAGAATTCCCTGAAGACATTAAAGCATGCTATAGGCTAAGGCTATGAAGGGCTGAAAGCACACATTATCATCAAAAGGAATTATCCTGAAATCACTGAAGCTCAAGAATAGCTTAAGTGTGAATATATATGTGTATGCCTATAAATAAACTGCAGGGTAGATTTTATTTTATATCAGTATCAGGCGTGTATAGGTTGATAACTCGACTTGCACATACATTTTTTAAAATATTAGGCGTTGAGGCCTGTCGTGGCGCAGAGGTACAAGCGGGCCACTATAAACGCGACTGGTTGCATGTTCGATTCCCATTCCAGGAAACGAAAATATTAAATATTTTAATATTTTCATTCCCTCGCTCTGGTAACAAGGCTAAGTGCGGCGTTGAATTCCGCCTCAATTCGGCAGGAAGTGGGGAACGGAAATGTTAAAAGTGCACGGAGTGTCTCTTAAAACTAGGTTCTCTGGTTCCCTCTGCCCACTCTGCTATGGTCGGGATACAGCGTGAAACTGTGAAAAAAAAAATAAGCGATAGGTTAGGATTGATTTATTTATAGGGTAAATATATGACTTAATAAAAAAAAGTAAAACTTAGGTAAAATATTTATTTAAATAATATATAACACAATTTACAGATGAAACTCATATTTAGAAATGCCTGCCTTAAGAGTATGCATTTTCGATACATCAACTTATTCACGCCTGGTATATGATATGGATATATGCATTGCTATTTCTTTTAAAACAGAAAGGCTATGTCTGAGACATACCTAATTTGTTTTATTTTATTTTCTTTACAAATATGTATTGCGTTTTAAATGGCGGAATTTATTTTTATTTCGCTACTTCGCACTTTGATCGACAGGACGGAAGTAAAGATTTTTTTTATATGTTTATAAACTTTGCCCCGTGTGGAATTTGAACCTACTATCGCATCGTTATCTCTTTCAGAACAATCACTTGATTGACATATCGAATAATATTAAATAAATATTATTTACAATTATATTAAAATACAAATAGATACATAATACCTTTCATATATTGTGACAATATTATTAATTAATGTTTAAAAAAAATACTTTCAAGTCTTCGTGGCTTACAATATTTTACATGGGAAGTATCATAATCTCCCCTAGCACCAGTGCGACAAACAGAAAGGTTATTTAAAATTGAATTCACTATTTAGATTTCCAATTTTTTAAAATATCTATAATTTTCCTAATTTATTTTTAAATGTATGTTTTATTTCCACTAGTTTAAAAATAATTACAAAACATAATAAAGTAATTTTAATTTTTTCGCTCTGGAAAGACAATGCGCGGAGTTCAGGTTCGCCAACACGCAATATGTTGATTTCTAGGGGAAAGCGGCAAATGGAGGTTCTCTCTTACTACCCTGCTATGTCGTATAAAGCGTGACGCTGCTTTTATTAAAATATTTATAAATCTATACATTTATATAAACTATATCCCGCATATAGCAGGGTAGGCAGAGGGAACCTAGTGTTAAGACACTTTCCACCGAATTGAGGCATTGCTTGCTGAGTGGCGGAACTTAACGCCGCGCTATACTTTGTTACCAAACCCAGGAAAAGAAATTTCCATTTCCTGGAGTGGGAATCGAACCCACAACCTTGTCGCGCTTACAGTCGCACGCTTGTGCCTCTGCGCCACGACAGGTACAGGTACGATTAAATAATATTAAAATATAATTTTAATCTATTATCTTCTTATAGAGATCTTAATATACCTATATTTAACTAGGTAGGTGCTAGCTGCTCAATTGGATTGCCAACCACCGCTTGCAACAATCAAAGAATCCAAATAAAATATCCAGTTAGCGTGTATTTTTTTATAATTCTTTTAATCGCCGCACACAGTGGCTGACGGTAAATTACAAAAAGTAAAATCTATCCGGCGCAGCGGCTAAAAACAATTACATATGTGTATATAATAAAAGAATTACGTCAAAAATGGTATCTAAATCTTAAATTTGGGCGAAAACTAGAGAAAATATAGACACTAAATTCTCTCTGCCTATCCAAAAAAATGGCTGAAGCTGGAAATATAACTAATAAATTTAATTATCGCTAACAATGGCCTTTGCAGACAATGGCATTGTCGAAATTGTCTCTTGACTCACGAACGCCCACGGAATAATAAAAATAGTTTTCCACGCGCCTGTGTCACAAACGTGTAGTACTTTCGTCTCAATATTTACTTTTGCATGTTTATTTAGCTTTACTATGGAAAATTTGCTTAAAACGATTTGGTTGTGGTAAAGGAGGTCTTCAAATCGATTGTATTTTTTAAGTATGTAATCTTTTTTTATGATAGCTAATTCTATGCTAATTCTGATGTGGTCATTTAAATTAAGTTAAGATCGGAGTGGTAGTTTTTGGGGTATTCGTAATAATTTGACTCTTTAGTGCATTTTATTTGAAGTTGGTTTCCTTTTTTGTTGATTTTTGGTTATACAGTGTTAAAAAAAGATTTTTTATAATAAAAAATGTTATTTTTTCTTTTAATACCATGCGAAAACGACTTCAATGTGTAATTAATTTTGTTTGCAGTTAATTATTGAGAATGATAACTTGTTTTGTTGGGATTCCACTTCCAAATATGCAATTGTAGCACTAAATATTATGACTTTCACCTTTCTTTAAGAGGTAAAAACGTTTTTTTCTTATTCATTTTAATAAAAATATATACGTTCAATTAAGTATATAATACATTTTTTATGTAATCATAGTTACAAGGAGCTCTTCACCGATCTATTAGGAACAGAAGATGATACTTTTCTCTTTGTTGAGACCATCGTAGCGTAGTAGGACAGTGACTGTAAATGCGATCGGTTATAAGTTTGATTCCTACTTCCTGTTCAATTAAATTATTTTGATCTTTCTACTCTTGGCATGCAAAGGGCAGTGTTCCGTCACTCATCGTTTAGTGTGTGGAAAGTGGAAACAAGTCACTTACTTGACACTAGGTGCTCTTTGACACCGCCGAGGTTTCACGGATAATTGGGGTAGTTCCTGTGGGCCTCGGCCAATGGTGGTAGGGGAGGAGCAACGTGAGGTTTTAGTGGGTATACGTACGGCCTTTTTACAGCCGGTTCGAAGTCCCATATAACCCGTCCGAGCGGGTATCCGTAACGGGTTTCCTTACGTTAAAAAAGAAGTTTCTTTTTAAATACCCTGCTGTGAGGAGAAACGCATGAACTTGTCTAATCGGACCGGCAAAACCACAAATGCAGTATAAACTTTTTGCTTTAATCTGATTTGAACCCACAACTGTCTACGATGTTAATTGGATTTTTACTATACAAGAAGTTATAAAGCGATTTCATATATTGAATTTTCAGTGCACACTCAGCTTATACTCTCATAACTTAATTAATTAGAGCAAGGTAATGGAATGCTTAATGGATCGCAGATTGCGTCAATGAATATTTAATAATTAGTTATATTTATATGTGTTTGTATGCATATTGTTGTAGTGTTCTGTATATTAAATAAGATTAGTATTTATATTTAGCCACATTATATGCTAAGCGGCGTTTAGTTCCGCCGTTTAGCATATAATGTGGCAGAATTCTTTATTTTTTTTTATTGATGAAGGATGGGAATCGAGCAGATGGACCACCTGATAGTAAGTAGTCCTTCGCCCGTGTACATCTACAACATATGGGAGGGGGAGGAAATAATGTAGTGGCCGCGCCAGTTCACTATCGGAACCACCACATTCTGAGGAAAGGATGGGTGGGAATAGGGAAAATCCTGGCTTACATGCTGTCGAACCGGAACACACCATTAGGTATTTGGCGGTTCGTCTTTGACATGATAGTGGTCGTGGGCCATTCGGAGAACGAACCTCCTACCACCAAACAAAACAAAGTATAACGGAGTATATCGAGGGTTAGGTTTTCGTCCTCTTTGAACTTTTATGTGGCTAAAAAAACAAAATTAATAACTTTATATTAATACGTGAAGGAAAAACTGGCCATAATTTTTTTTAATTTTAATTTATGTTATAAATTATATAACACTGTATTAATGTATTTTTTTTATTACGGATTTGTTTAAAAGATTATGTTTTTATAATTTTTTTATAGTAAAGCCTATATTACATAATACACTTGAAAACTTTTTGCTAGCGATGGCGCAGTGAAGTGTAAATTTCCATACAAATTATGTAATAAGAAAAAAACAAAGTTTGTATCATAACATCTTTTAATTAAGAAAACACATTAAGAAAACGCTTTTGAAATTATTTATATGATGATTTCAGAAATTTAAAAAAATATTTTTTGTTTTTAAAAAAAGAATATAAGTATATTTTTTTTATTTATTGACAACGGACGGCAAACGAGCAGAAGGACCACCTGATGGTAAGTGGTTACCTTCGCCCATAGACATCTACAACACCAGAGATGTTGTTGATGCGTTGCCAACCTAGAGGATACTGTTGGTAGGGGGCACAATGTAGTAGTCCACTATCAGAACCACCACATTTTGGGGAAAGGATGGGTGGGAAAGGAGAAAATCTGGCTTACATGCCATCGAACCGGAACACATCATTAGATATTTGGCGGTTCGTCTTTGACATGATAGTGGTCGCGAGCCAGTCGGAGGACGAACCTCCTACCACCTAACAAATATAAACTTTATGTTTTAATCGCTCTACTAAAAATGAAAGCACGGTTTTGTTTTTATTAAAAGTGGCGAAAATAGTCTTAGATTTTGGAGGACAAATAATTATAATTATTTTCATTATAATTATTGTTATATTTATTTAAATTATTTTCATTTCACCTATTTGATAAGACAAAACTCGGCGTTCAGTTCCGCAAGTTCGCTTAACGTGCAAGCTTTTTAATAGGGTGGAAAGCGGTGAATGAAGTCTTGAAGCCCTTCAGGTTCTCTCTATGTTTCCACGGATGATTGGGGCAGTTCCCGTGAGCCTCGGCCAGTGGCGGACGGCCTCTTTACAGCTGGTCCGGAGTCCCACATAACCCGTCCGAGACCCCGCGGGCGGGTATCCGTAACGGATTTCCTCACGTTAAAAAAAATAAAAAAGGTTCTCTCTATGTACCCTTTACCCCCGTTGGGCAGGATAACGTGTAAAGCTAAAAAAATATTAGGTCATAGAACTTACATATTAATATTTAAATATATTTATCATTCAACTCGTGAATGATTGCTAAATGACTTCCATACAATTTTAATTATATGTACTATTATTAGCATGGACATAGTCTCGCCAAGTTGATCACACCGAAATCTATAATTGATTTTAGTTTGGTAAACGTAATGTGGACGTACAGGTGTTAGTGATAATGAGTGTTAAGAGGATTTTGAAACGGCAGCAACGAATTTATGGTATATATTTTTTTATATAAAATATAAATAAATAATGGAGAGCATAGAGTTTTGACATTAGGTTTTGTCTGTGTAATTTGCTTGCTGAGGGAGGTATAGATAGGAGTGTTGATGACATGAGTTGCTAATAACTTTAGATGTGCAGTAATTAATTCATGATTCTCTTTGTATTTTTTTATTTGTAAATAAAAAAATATAGATAAAATATATATAACAGTTGAATTTTCTGCGTATAAAAATAATAATTTTTATGTTTACAATATATTGTTAAGATAAATACTTTCGGCATATGATAAAACGTTGCCGACAAAATATTAAATATTATAGGTTATAAAGATACGTAGGCTCAATACGATGTGACGCTAACATACGTCACAGCCTGGCTGAATGTGAACGGGTCGTAGCTCGCGGGCGTGCCTTGCCGCGCCTCCCCAGTGCTGTTACTCGTTTGCGCGGGAAAGCCCGTGTGTTCGCCAATCGGACTGATATTGACGTTTGAATATATTTTTTTTTAATTCGTTTGTGACAAGGATTACAAATTATTAAGTGAGATTGTTAGTTTGTGATTTAATCATGAGTGATGGTATGTTTCTTTGTATTTTTTTGTAATTTTAATTCGAAATTGGATTATTTTTTATTGGATTATTGAATATTTTTAATTTGTTAGCAAATTAAAAATTATATATATTTTTAATTACGGTTAGTAATGATAAGGCACTAATT
The DNA here is from genome assembly GCA_033558755.1 of Philaethria dido. Lineage (NCBI taxonomy): Eukaryota > Metazoa > Arthropoda > Insecta > Lepidoptera > Nymphalidae > Philaethria > Philaethria dido. The sequence goes on from JAKGSA010000707.1 coordinate 315,637, forward strand.
AAATACTGTCTGCAAAAGTGTATACTAATTACGTATAAAATTCAAATTAAAATAAATTATTATGAATAATATTGTAAAGTAGTTAAAAATAAATAAACTATAATGATAAGTTTAGGTTCTTTTATTATTTAGGTTTCATACCTAGTTTTTTTGTGGCTTTGGCGTTTCCTCTGCCTTTTTAAATTATATATTTCGTTACTTTTTTATCGGTAAAATAAATGTTTTATTATATTTATTTATTAAATAATTTGAAATAAAAAATAGTTTCGGTTATTAATAGATAGTCACAAAATAAATTAAATATAAGTATCTATCTAGATATTAAATAAAGCGAATGAAATGATTCCCGGATGAGCATTTACCGGTTTAGTATCGAGATCGTTGTAGACGAAACTGAATATATGAAAAATAAAATATAGTTTTTTTTTTTATTGTGTACGGTCAGAATTATAGTTCCACGCTTTATCCCGCATTGCGGATAGTCAGTGACAACTTAGTGCCTATACACTCCGTATTCTACTTTCCGCTCAAAATCGGCACATTAAATTTTGAGTGGCGGAACTCAACGCCGCACTCGTTTTACCAAAGCGAGGAAATAAATATAATTTATATAATCATACCTCTTATGGATTCGAACCCAAGACTCATTGCATTTACAGTTATACACTCATGATGGCTTCAAGAAAATATTAAAATATAGTTTTAATAGTCGTCATAAGAGTAATGAAGGGTAAAATGACAGTGTTACGTAAAGCTCATTAACTAAATTGGTTGCGGTTTTGTCGTAGTATGTTAATATTTACTGCCAACTTAATAATAAAATATATTGGAAAAGGGATTTCTGATAACTGGTGATTGGCCTCTGTGCGGGTTTATACAGTCTTATCAGTGGATAAGAAGCTTAGCTCTTTGGTTATGTGTGACGTAACTTATCACAGACTAAAAATATTTTTCAAATATGTATAATATAGTTTTTAAGGATTTTTTTATTATTACGTTGTTACATAATTATATTTTAAAAAAAACATTTATTGTTAACTATTTATATGTTTGTTTTTTTTTTTACTTATTTAAGAAAATGCGTCATTTCGCCAAATGTAAAAAGTTTGAATATGTCATCGAATAATATAATATTTTTTTACTATTTTAGTTTGTCATAGATTGCTTTTCAATTACTTCACTATATATACAACTAATTAAAAAATATTTTATAAAATAAATAGGCTAGGCCTAGTATGCTAGGAAAGGAAATAACTCGATTTTTATCCGACTTGTAAAGATTTGACTGTTTTTTTATGTGTTTTACCCCATAACTTTTTACTGGATCAAACAATTTTGATAATTCTTTTTTTATATGATAGCTACTGCCTTTGATATGGTCCCATTTAAATTAAGTTAAGATCTGACGAGTAGTTTTCGACTTATTCGTAATAATTGTACTTTTTACAGCATATTATTAGAAGTCGGTTTTCTTTTTAATAGATTAGTTCTTTTTTATTTAAAAAATCAAGTGTTCTGTCATTAAATAAGTACAATAAAATAAATACAAAAAGACTTATACGAGTAAGTCGCACAAAACAAAATTATGTTTACAACATGATAAGTAGTTTGCCTTTCGAAATGTTTATTTTTCACAGATTACAAGGTTTTTTTTAAAAGTGAATTACACTTGTATTTATTTACGTGTTATTGTTATAAGTATATAAATAAAATATATCGTCGATTGTATTTTGAAAAGAGAATTAGGAATTAACGCCTGTCGTGTCGCAGAGGCACAAGCGTGCGACTGTAAACGCGACGGGTTGTGGGTTCGATTCCCACTCCAGGAAATGTAAAATTTAGTATTCTCATTTCTTGGGGTTAGTAACAAGGCAAAGCGCGGCGTTGAGTTCCGCCTGTCAACACGCAATGCCTCAATTTGGCGGAAAGTGGGGAACGGAAATGTTGAAAGAAAATGGAGTGTCTTAACACTAGGTTCTCTGGTTCCATCTGCCTACCCCGCTATATGCGGGATACAGCGTAAAGTTAAAATATATATATATATATATATATATATATATATATATATATATATATAAAAAAGAGAAAAATATAGATTTATTTATTAAATATCACTTCACTCTGGTACTAGACCTACGATTACTCAAATATAGAGTAATATTAGGACACTCTAAATTTAATTTTATTTAAAAAATCAGCTTCACTCTTTATTCCGCATAGCAGGGGTAGTCAAAGAGAAACTAGTGTCAAAACTCTCCGTTCGCCGCTATCTGTTCGTATTCGAGGCTTTGGGTGTTAAATAATGAAACTCGATGCCACGCTTTATCTTAACTGAAATGAAAATAACTTTAATATTACCTCATCTGAGTAGGAATCGAACCCACGACCGATTGCGTTTAAAGTCAGATTATAAATATGATCCCTTTTATGGATGCCTTATATGAATTTTATGAATTACGACAAAAGTTAGTACCAAATTTAGATACAAATATATCTCTCTGGTAACAAGGCAACCACGTAATGCCTCAATTTGGCAGAAAGTGGGGAGGGGAAATGTTAAAAGAGAACGGAGTGTCTTAACACTTACTTAGGTTTTCAGGTTCCCTCTGCCTACCCTGCTATGTGTGAGATATATCATTAAAGAAAATAGATACGTATAGATAAAAAATACATTTCCTATACAATTCTATAAAATAAAAGACAATATATAACACTCAAAGATATACCTGTCAAGGCAACTATGATATCTCATAGATGACTCAATCTTTGACTTTGTTGTACATGTTACGCTATTTTACATATTTTTAGATTATTGATCTAGATATAAGATTATTTTTTTAACCTTATCTTAAGGCACTTCCTTTTGCATTTGCCGTGCATTTAGAAATATTCCATGCGATATTTCGCTGCGTTAAGTTTCGTAACCCGACATATTTCTACGAGATCAATCCGGTCAGATATTGTCCCAGTACTCCACGATAACCTACATACATACATACATAGCTTCACGCTGTATAACTAAACCTAGTGTTAAGACACTCCGTTCGCCATGATAGCCTTATTGTGTTATTTTATTTTAGGTGATAATTCATGACGTTTTCAACACTTTTCAGCATTTAAATTGCATTACAGATACAAGAATTATGATAAATACACAAAATTTTAGATTAGATGCATAAAGAGAAAGAGACATGTAAAATAACAGTAAGTTTAGAAAATAAATATTTTTTTTTTTAAAAAGAAACTAAAAGAAACACGTGTGATATTATTTTCTCTTTATACTGGTAATCAAATCAAGGATATCAGTTACATGCTATCTATTATATTGTCATCTTATTCGGACACGTGTGCAATTTTTTAAAATATTATTGCTTGATTTTCTTTCATTGATAGTTGTTTTTTTTTCCTTTAAATTCATGGAAGTTTGGCTGTGAATTTACCCTATTGTAATTGTATGTAATCACTGTTATTTGTGACAATGAGTCATGTTTATTAGCGCTAATTACTAACTACGATTTATGTTTGCGGTTCACAGGTCAAATCTGAGACGGTGTCCGTTAAGTTACATATGTTTGTACATATCGCATTTATAATATTAGTAGGATTAAAATATAAAGTGGTGAACGGAGTGTCTTAACACTAGATGCTCGGGTTCCTTCTGCCTACCCTGCTATATCCGGGATACAGCGCGAACAGTCAGGAAAATGTGGAGCTGAAATTGCAATTAAGTTTGCGAAAAAACAATGTCAAAAAAATTGTCAAAGCTAAAAAAAAGGTCGCCAGAAAAATATTGGGTATAAATTGCAAAATAAAAAACACCGGCTTCCCTAAATATATACCGGCTTCTCTAAATTTACCGGCTTACCTAATTAAAGTTTTCACCCCTCGCCATTGCTAGGTTCTCAGGTTCCCTCTGTGTACCCTGCAATGTGCGGTATATAGCATGAAGCTAAAGAAAGAAAGAAAGAAGAAAAGACTAAGGTAGCCTGTTATCAAAAAACCCATATATCAATATGTAAATTGTATTTGTTATCCTCTAATTACACGTACAAACACATATTATTACTACCCAAATGGAAAATTACCATATTAAATTGTCTAAAATTAACATTCTCTTAAATCTCTATAATCGTGCTAAGTCTGGCATTACGGTAGATAAGCAATACAAACAGATAAATTATATTAATATGGCATTGTAAAGTATGTAATAGCTTATATATGAGCATGTACGGTAAGATAGAATTACGAGTACCGGTAATAAGTTGATACACGTGTATTATAGATGTGTTTGGCTTAAGGTTTATATAACACTTTTAAATTCACTATGGCGAAGTGGCAAGTCGTCTGACTGTAACATGATGATTACGGGTTCGATTTCCACTGGGAGGAATGGTAATAATTAATTTTAACATTTTACGCCTGTCGTGGCGCAGAGGCACAAGTGTGCGACTGTAAACGCGACAGGTTGTGGATTCGATTCCCACTCCAGGAAATGTAAAATTTAGTATTTTCATTTCTTGGGTTTGGTAACAAGGGAAAGCGCGGCGTTGAGTTCCGCTATTCAATACGCAATGCCTCAATTCGGCGGAAAGTGGGGAACGGAATTGTTGAAAGAGAATGGAGTGTCTTAACACTAGGTTCTCTGGTTCCCTCTGCCTACGCTGCTACATGCGGGTTACAGCGTGAAGTTAAAAAAAAAAAGAAAAAAATATATTTTCATTTTCTCTTTCTGGTAAGACAAGGTGCGGCGTTGAGTTTCACTTCCGAACAAGTAGGTAATATCTCGATTTCGGATGGAAAGTAGAGAACGAAGTATCTTGATATTAGGTTCTTTCTGATTATCTTGCCATGGGGTTTAATTGAATGAATACAGGTTTCATAATCTTTAGAAAATTTTAAAATAAGGATAAGTTAATAATTGTGCCTATATTAACAAGTATGACAAGTTGGCCTTAAGCTAAATTGAATCGGTGAGTGCAGAAACAACGTAAGTCACAAAAAATGTAAAAATTCGTAATCGATTTAAACTAGCTTAGAAAGGCACAATGCGTGTTGTTTTTCTCCCTCCTGCAAAGTTTGAAAATCCGGTTTTACGTTGTTTCTGCACTCACCGATTCAATTAAGATTAATACAAAATTTGCGAGATAAATGCCAGATATTAATTTCCTCACTGTTCATACTTTCACTATTTGTAATTCCTGTACTCAGTACCGACCGACTCTACCATACCTTGCGTACTTGTTAACACTCATATATTCGTAACAAGCGTGGATAGGTTGATAAGTCGACATTATATATATAAATATAAAAGACTATTTTAAAAAATATACATCATGTACACTTTCCGTTAAAAAAAATATTCAAATAACATGAAAATAGAAAAAACTAAATTTTGAAAAGTATGCATTTTCTATTTATCAACTTACTCACGATCGTACGAATATTTATGTATTTACAGTTGTAACGCGACAGTTTGAGGGTACGATTCCCACTCCAGGAAATAGATATTTTCATTTCCTGAGTTTGGTAACAAGGCAAAGCGTCGCATTGAGTTGCATCTCAATTCGGCGGAAAGTGGGGAACGGAGTGTCTTAACACTAGGTTCCCTCTGCCTACCCTGCTATATGCGGGATACAGCGTGAAGCTATGTATGTATGTATACAGTTGTACGGTATACAGTCAACAACGTATTCGTATCTTAAGGTTACGACTTAAATGTTTTGCATTGCAAAATCACTCAGGGGAATGACCTATTCCACTTGTCAACTTGGAATGCTTATAATAAAAATTATCATTTGCTTTATTTATTTTTATGAAGTTTTAACAGGATTTTGTGATAAAATATTATGTTCTTCACTTTCCACTGTTTTAATTTCAATTTCAATTTTGTGTTGCTATTTTTTATATTGAAAATTGCATTTACATTATTCTTTCATTAGTCCAAAGAACTAGGACTTGGTTAAGACAAAACTGTTAGAATAGGCAACTAGTTATGTTCTATTAACAAAAATAATTTACGCCTGTCGTGGCGCAGAGGCAAAAGCGTGCTGTTATGTGTGTGACTGTAAATGTGGCAGTTTATGGGTTCGATTCCCACTCCAGGAAATGTAAAAGTTTAGTATTTTCATTTCCTGGGTTTGGTAATTAGGCAAAGCGGCGAAAAGTGGGGAACGGAGTGTCTTAACACTAGTTTTTTAGGATGGGATGGCTGCTTACCCTGCTATATGTGCAATACAGTGTGAAGTTAAAAAAAATACAAATTTAGTAAGGAGTAAATTTGCAATCAGCCAATACAATTTAATTGATCGTTATAATCGAGTATAGCGTGTAGAATGCAGTTCTTGCGGTTTGGTATGTATTGTATCGTAACTGGTTTTCATGCACGAATTAATGTTGAATTGTATCAATATTCTGTTTTGTTTCTTGGTGTTATTTGTAATATAAGGATTTTTTAAAATATTGGATATAACACGCAAATTAAGGCCATCGTGGCTCAATGGGACGGCGCCTGTGAACGCGATGGATATGGATTCGTTTCACATTAGTGGGGTTGTCAATATTTCTATTATTTCTATTTTCTTCTTGTGTTTACCTCTGGTAGGACAAAACGCGGCGTTGAGTTCTGCCACTCAATATTTCATCAGAAAAAAATTGACGGACAGTGAACGCAGCGAACGCAGTTTATTGCCTTTCTTTCTTGAGGTTTCTCTCCGCTTACGCTTCTATGCAGGGGAAAGCGTGTACCTAAAAAATTATATAAAAATAATAAATATTATTATTTTGTCTTAAATTTGCGTTTAATCATCCAGTTCAGTATTTAAGTATGATAACCCCTTTTTTTACCTTTTATGAGTTCCATAAGTGAGCAACGCAACTGAGAAGGGAAACGGAAGCGGTTCAACCGATTTTCCGGGCCTTTTTGTCGTGTTGGGGACCGCAGGGTTTCTAGGTAGCTTTGCAAGATATTCCCTGCATCATAAAAAAAACTTTTTATTAGTTAAACGCCTGTCGTGGCGCGAGGCACAAGCGGGCGGCTGTAAACGGGTCAGGTTGTGGGTTTGATTCCCACGCAGGAAATGTAAAAGTTTAGTATTTTCAATTCCTGGGTTTGATAACAAGGCAAACCGCGGCGTGGAGTCCTGCCACTCAGCACGCAACGCCTCTTTCAACGGAAAGTGGGGAACAGAGTGTCTTAACACTAGTTTCTCAGGTTCCCTCTGTCTACCCTGCTATATGCTGGATACAGCGTGAAGCTAAAAAAAAATAACTAAAACTACCTATCTTTCTATGTAAAGAAATCTTGGACCATTATTTGAAACTGCTTCTTATCGTGCGATTTGCTTGAAATTTGTACAAGTGCCCGGATTCGATGAAAATACCATTTTTTATAACATAAACCTAATTTCCTTGCTACAACGATCAGGATAAAGAAAAAAATTAAGTGTGTCCCTATTAGTCCCTATTCTGTATATTTCTATGTATATGACTCGTATATTTTTCCTCAACTCGGGGTATTACCTAGGATGATGATTAAATGATGCAATACCTATATATATAATTTGTGGTGTTTATATATCTAAAATGTTTAGATAAATGCAGCAATCTTGTCATATTTTTTTACGTGCGTATCCTTACTAATATTATAAATGCGAAAGTAACTCTGTCTGTCTGTCTGTTACGCTTTCACGCATAAACCACTAAACAGATTTTGATGAAATTCGGTATGAAGATGGAACTAAACTTGGGAAAGGACATAGGGTACTTTTTATTGCGAAAAAAATGGTAGAAGGGATTGAAATAGGGAAGAAAGTTTGTATGGAAGTTCTTTATTGTCAAACATAAAATCATGTAAGATTGTTCAACTGTTTACAACTTTCACACCTAAATAACTTAACCAATTTTGACAAATAGTCTAGACCTTGGGAAAGACGATAGACTACTCCTTACCATGTCGAGTTACACGCGGGCGAAGCCGCGGGCGGAAAGCTAGTAGCTTATAACTATTAAATATAATTAAATACTGATTATTTCCTGTGAAGTTTGAAGCTAAAATTTCGTTCTAAGTATTTCTTTGCGTGTAAGATCACTTGTAGTAGGTCATATCAATTTATGTTAAATAATTGGGGTTTATTACAAATAAAATTACATATTAATATATTTTTTATTAATTCAGGCCATCGTGGCGCAAACCAGTGTGTTGTGGGTTCAATTCCCACTTATTTTTTATATTTATATCATTTTCATTTGTTCTGTTAGGGCAAACCGCGGCGTTGAGTTCCTCCATTTAACAAATTCGAGCGGAAAATTGAGTGTCCTAACTAGATGCTGTCTCTTTGTAACTGAACTTTACTGGATTAAGCATGAAACGGTTTTCTTCGTATTATACATATATACTTAAAGTGTCAGTCACACTGATGTAGTAGTTGATGACAATGTACTCGTATGTCGTTTTTTAAATAATGCACAGACCACCCTCACGCATGCGCACGCACACATGCACATACACATGTAAACACACACACACACACAGACGGCTTTGTTACTATTAAGTTATATGTAATATAAGTTATATGTTGACTACTGGGAAGTTTCGGCTGCTCAATTTGTAAAATATTTTTTGAATAAATATCTTTTTATCTTTATCGTATCTTATGTCAAAAAGTGCAGTTGAAATTCCTTGAAATTATTGAAATCCGCTATATATTTTTTATATGTAATATTTCTATGTTTATTATTGTGAGTGTGTGAATAACACCTAAAAGTATTATAGAGTACAGAATGAATTACTGTCATACTGTAATTTCCGAGTAATTTTAATAAAATTAAAAATGTAGGTCACGCGTTCGTGGCTTTTATATTAAACCAAGGACTTCAAATGTATATGTTATTCTAGATAAGAATGTAATGTACAAATTACAAAAATAATTAATGTGTCTGGCATTAAAATGAGAATATACGGCGTTAGGTTTCGCTATTCAAAACGCATGTCTCAAAATTAGGCGGAAAGCAGAGGACGGAGTGTCTTAATACTAGATTTTCTCTGCCTACCCTGTTGTTTGTAAATCCATAATATTACGTATTAACTTAAGCCGCATAGCATGCAATGCCTCAATTGGCGAAATGTGGGAAGAAATCTTAAGAGAACGGAGTGTCTTAACATTAGGTTTCAGGTTCCCTCTGCCAACCCTGCTATATGCGGGATACAACGTGAATCTATAAAAAAACATAGCAAGAAAGAACATTATTTACTTCTGTCTTCACACAACATTTTAAGATTACTAGTGTCCCTGTCGACGCGCCAATAGCGCGTTGCCTAGCAACGTATATATATATATATCACTTTACACATACATATAAACATGGATGTCAAACCATGGTAGTGTGTGTAACATTTATTATATTAATTTAATATATATTTTTTATTATATTTTAAAAATATATTATCAAACTGTAAGTATGCCAAGTTTCATGCTCCTCCGTACGTAACTTTCGTAAAAAAGGCTACAAAGGTTTTGCTTCACGTATTAATATATAGACATCGTATGATTCAAACACAATAGAAAAATAAACTTGTCACATAGAACCATTATCTAGATGTCGTATATCATTTAATACATATCATATTAAGTAGATATTTCGTGCCATATTACAGTAGGGATTAATTTGGCGCCAATCATGATAAGTGGCTTGGTGAATAATGCCCTAGGCTATCTAGGCTTATTATCCATTCATAATTCACGTTCTTATGTAAATTACTAATGGATAAAATGAAATTAAAGCGAAGAACAGTGTCTAGGCATTAGGTTCTCTCTACCTACCCTGCAGTGGTAAGGGGTAAAAATTTTAGGCAAGCCAGTAAATTTAGAGAAGCCGGTAGATTTAGGGAAGCCGGTATAGTGAAAGTATAAAGTAATTTTTTTATCAAAATTCGGTGATGACCTTTTTTTTTGGTTGTTTTAGATGTCAGACCTTGTGATTTTGCAATTTTATACCCAATATATATAGTTTTTTAGTCTCTTACTTGTATTTTAAGTTAAGTAAGCCGGTGGGAACCGTGTTGTACGGGTGCCTTTTTTCTCTTTTTTTTTTAACGTGAGGAAATCCTTTACGGATACCCGCCCGCGGGGACTCCGACGGGTTATGTGGGACTCCGGACCGGCTGTAAAGAGGCCGTCCGTATACCCACTAAAACCTCACGGTGCTCCACCTCTACCGCCACTGGCCGAGGACCACGGGAACTGCCCAAATCACCCGTGAAAACCTCGACGCCACTGCTACCCTCCTATGCGGGATAAAACGTGAAGCTGAGAATATATGAATTCATAGGCTCATTACAACTACAATTTTGATGGAATATTGTGAGAAATTAATGAATATTTTTTTATTATGAATTTTAAATTATTTGTAATCTCAGCTTTACTTGATTATTAACACCAGGTTATTGACCTCATTGATTTTGTTTGATTTTATATTAAAGGTTTCCTTGATTTATTTCTTTTTAAATCCTGTGAAACTGTCTCTAAGAATTCATACAAAATATATCTTTAATTTACAAATAAGCTTATCTAACTGAATAACTAAGATTGTAACAAAAAATAAATGCATATTTTTTACATATACAAAATAATATTATTACGAATGACTCAAAAACTACTAAAAACCTCTTTATTACGAATTTCCATTCAAATTTTTATTACTTTTGTAATGTTGATGTTGCACTGTATATATGTTATTCATATTTTTTTTTATATAGGTACAGCTATAAATATGGCTTCTAATAATCACCCCCTAATAAATGCGTAGAGTTAGGTGGATTATCATAAATCTAAACTCGCTAATATTAACTCACTCGGAACATATAATGTTATCTGTGTAGATAGTAATAGATAATGCTTAGAAATTCCAAACGTTAGAATTTCATATAAAACGATTGCCGGCTTTGTTATTTTCTAATATATATTTATTTATTGAAAATGTAAAGATTTTTTTTAATAAAATCCTTTTTCCGTCTTTTTTTGTAAATATTGTTTAATTTTAGTATTTATTATAGAACGCCTGTCGTGGCGCAGAGGCACAAGCGTGCGACTGAAAACGTGACAGATAGTGGGTTTGATTCCCACTCCAGAAAAGTTAAATTTTGTATTTTCATTTCTTGGGTTTGGTAACAAGGCAAATCGCGGCGTTGAGTTCCGCCACTCAACACGCAATGCCTCAATTTGGCGGAAAGTGGGGAACGGAAATATTGAAAGAGAATGGAATGTCTTAACACTAGATTCTTTGATTCCCTCTGCCTACCCCGCTATATACGGGATACAGCGTGAAGTTAAAATATATATATATATATTATATATCTTATTTACCAATATATGTACATCACTTCCATGGGTATGTACTTATAGTCAAAGATAGATAACATTCTCTTTTGGGGGTTATTAATCACTTATTACTTACAAAGTCAGGCGTCATCGTTGCGCAGTTGAAAAATGTCCTAAACCCGATACGTAACGGTCGCAGCTTCTATCAACACGGAAGACTGCTACTAAGTATGACAAGTCCCGGCGTTGAGTTCCGTCACAGAACACGCAGTATTTAAAAAAACTATGTTTTCCCCGTTAAACGGAGGTGGTGTGTAAAAATTAAAAAAAAAACAATTATCTGTATTGTGTTTAGCTTTATCTCGCACACAGGGTAGGGCAGAGGGAACCAGAGAATCTAGTGTTAAGACACTGCGTTCTTATTAAATGAAACTATTTAACCGGTTTAATCGCTTAATTAATGTTTAAAATTTAAAGTTTAATATTTTAGTATTCGGAAATACATTTTTGGACACTCCGTTCTCTTGTAACATTTCCGTTAAAATATAATTTAAAAAATTATTAATTCTAATACGTACATATTTAAAAAAATGGTAAACACAAGTCGACTTATCAACATATTCACGCCAGGTGCCGATTTAATAAATCGCTATTTCAATTTCTGACCCAATTTTTTTTCAAAATATTAAATTTTACGTCCTTCATCCATACATATCTTCAAGTAATATATGTAAGACATAAAAGCCTTGTAAAATATCGAGCACACGTTTTCCTTTTATTACCAAGGCCACGTTTGTTACCGTACAACGTGAAAACTTGGAAAACTATATGGTTACTAAATAAATTGTATTATTTCATGTCACGTTTGTAACTCTTTGTTGTACGAAGCGAGAAAATGGTTGTAGCATAATTTGTATACTTATTGTTCATTTTGCTTTCTTTGTTAACTTGGGTCTAACGTGGTGCAGTGGATGTGTCTGACAGTGAGCACGATTGGGTGTAGATTCAATTCTTACTTGAGGGAATTTAAATTATTATGATTTCTCCGCTCTGGTAAGACAACGCGCGGTGTGGTGTTCCGCCACTTGACACGCAATGTTTCAATGTGTTCTTTTAGCTACCCACATTTTTCCGCATATTAGTGTAGGCAGAAAATACCTAGTGTCAAGACACTCCTTTGTTTCTCAGAGGGGGCAAATGAAAATATATTTTTATATGATCATTCCCTTGTGTGGAAGCCGAACACAAGACTACAGGGTTTGCAGTTAGCCGCTCTCCCATTGTCCACAATGACCTCTAAAGAGTAGTTCCTTTGCCATATCGTCTATTAAAAAAATATAATTGCTCTATTGCATATAACATAACATATTGTCTGTCTTGGTTATGTCACATTTAAAAATAAACAACTTTAACCTTAGCTCAGTTATTTTTTTCTGCGGAACTGTTTTAGATGCCAAAGGTCGGTAAAAATTAAACGCAATTTGTGTTCCAACCTTAATAACGTATGCCAATTCGATTTTTTGAGAATAAAAAAAACTATAAGCTCCGTGTGTGCTTATAAATTAGGGATAACATAAAAAGGATCGACAGATCTAAATATTAGTTAAATCATTTATGTTATGGTCAATTACAAAATTTTTTTATTAATTCTCAGTTGTAACCTATTTATGTATTATTCTGATGCGTAGACTATATAATTGTAAAGTTTCATCACGATTCGAACGGAAGAGTAACATATCTTCAAGAATTTTAGCAACTATTATATTAGTAAGATTAAATGGTACTAAATTATATATTGGTTATTATGATATGTGTTATGTGATAAACGCCTGTCGTGCGTGCGACTGTAAACGCGACAGGTTGTGGGTTCGATTCCCACTCCAGGAAATGTTAATATTTTCATTTCCTGGGTTTAGTAACAAGGCAAAGCGCGGTGTTCAGTTCCGCCACTCAGCACACAATGCCTCAAATCGGCGGAAAGTGGGGAACGGAATTGTTGTAAGAGAACCGAGTGTCTTAATACTAGGTTCTCAGGTTTCCTCTGCCTACAGTTAAAAAAAAAATTTAAAAAAATGATATGTGTTTTCACTATATTATGTGACTGCGCAGGCGCAATTCTTTTTAAACGAAATAGCTACAGTATTTGAGAAAATATAATTATATTGATATATGGATGTTCTCCATGAGATAAACTGCTGATGGGTTTACATTTACAAAATAACAATTAATTTGAGAGGTGGATGATCAATAATCTTTTGAATGAGGAATGAACAAAATTGAATATGATGAACCATGGACCTAGAACTATTTGCGTTTACAGATACATGATATCCCACTCCGCCATGGTGGCCTCTTTACTAGTAATTATTTAATATTTCAGGTTTACTACACAAAGGATTTAAATATGTGCTATAAATATTCTAAAACATATGATTTACAATTGTCACATGAGTACAACGTATATGAACAATATTGTAACTTTAATTTCAGACGACGAGATGCCGGTCCGAGACGGCGCCAAAAAGTCTCTCGTGGGCGTCATCGACGATGGAACAAAGACCGTCAGATTTGTGGTATGTTACAAAGAATGTGTTTAATTTATAATTTTAAGGAAGTAAGGGGAATAAATTATTATTTATCTTAATAAAAAAAGCACACAAGGTTTTTTTTTTATTTATGTTAAAGACAAAAAAAACTGAATAACGCTTAAAAATATTTTTCTTTTATTCCAATTGTCTTGGCAATGGTATCAGGTTCATGCTATAATTTTTTGTACTGACATTGAATCCGGACACAAGTGCATTTTTCATCAAAAATAACGAAAAATGTTCTTACATGGTCTGATAAATATATTTAAGTGAATTTAATATGGAAGTGTTAATATAACTTTAAATATTTATCAAATGTTTGCAAAAATTAGACATAGAGTGCGAAAACGTATGCTATATGTTAAGAAAACAAATTATGACTATATTTCATGTCTGAATAGATTCCTCTGCGAGATAGAATTCGAATGGTTTCGTATTTTTTTTTTTTTTTTTTTTTATTGATAACGGACGGCAAAGGAGCAGAAGGACCACCTGATGGTAAGTGGTTACCTTCGCCCATAGACATCTACAACACCAGAGATGTTGTAGATGCGTTGCCAACCTAGAGGATACTGATGGAAGGGGGGACAATGTAGTAGTCCACTATCAGAACCACCACATTTTGGGGAAAGGATGGGTGGGAAAGGGGAAAATCTGGCTTACATGCCATCGAACCGGAACACATCATTAGATATTTGGCGGTTCGTCTTTGACATGATAGTGGTCGCGAGCCAGTCGGAGGACGAACCTCCTACCACCTAACAAACAATCTATATATAAATACGTAAAGCAAAAACTTTTTACCCCTCTACGAAAATTACGCGGACGGAGGAGCATGAAATTTGGCACAATTAAAGTTTATATAGAGAAGGAGTGCAGAATGCACAATAATATTTTTTTTAAAGAATACAAAAAAGTATATTAATTTAATAAAATAAATGTTACACACACTACCATGGTTTAACATCCATGTTTATATAAAGTGATATATACATACATTGCTAAAGACAACTAAAGATTGCTAAAGACAGACAATTATTTTCATTTCTTTGCTCTGGTAAGACAAAATGCGGCGTCGAGTTACGCTACTTAACATGTAATGTCTTAAATTTGAGCGGAAAGCGCTGTCTCTTGACAGTAGGTTCTCTCTGGTTACTATTATACGTGAGATAAAGCGTGAAGCTTTGTTGAAATCGTATAGAAGAGAAATTTAATACTAGACAAAAACGTAGAAAATTCTATCATATGTTTTAAATTATTAAATGAGATGTACTAAATATCATGGTTAGACGTGGCGCAGAGGCACAAGCGTGCGACTGTATACGGGTCAGGTTGTGGGTTCGATTCCCACTCCAGAAAATGTAAAATTTAGTATTTTCATTTCTTGGGTTTGGTAACAAACAAGGCCAAGCGCGGCGTTGAGCTCCGCCACTCAACACGCAATGCCTCAATTTGGCGGAAAGTGGGGAACGGAAATGTTGAAAGAGAACGGAGTGTCTAACACTAGGTTATCTGGTTCCCTCTGCCTACCCTGCTATATGCGGGATACAGCGTGAAGTTAAAAAGAAAAGAAAGAAATATGAAGAACTCTTGCGATGCATTGGTATATTTTATCGTTAATTATCTACAAAATAATAATATTATGACTTTCATGCAATAAGTTTATCTTAAATATTTATCACGTCACGATAAAATCATGACATCGACACTGACTGAAGTTTAAATTCAAGTTAAAAATACTTATATACGTATTTCGTATGTCTCATGTACTTTATTTATTTAAAATAATTAGTAGAAGAAAAGTAACAAATGACGCTATCATAATGCAAATCATAAAACGAGTGAAGGAAATAATCAAATCGTTATGTATATGAGACAGAAAGTCAGTTATTCCCCCTATAGTGTCGAAACTAGTGTAAGCTGCTTTTTATGTTCCATATATTTAATAATGAATTAAAAATTTAAACCTAGATAAACCTCTTTTCTACAAATAAGTTTGCTTTAATGGTACATACATATGTATGTATGTATCTACACAGCTTCACGCTGTATCCCGCATATAGAAGGGAGGCAGAGGGAACCTAGTGTTAAGACAATCCGTTCCCCACTTTCCGCCGAATTGAGGCATTGCGTGCTGAGTGGCGGAACTCAACTTGCCTTGTTACCAAACCCAGGAAATGAAAATACTAACATTTCCTAGAGTGGGAATCGAACCCACAACCTGTCACGTTTACAGTTTAATGGTACATCTTTCATAATATTTAACTATAGTATTTTATTTAATTATTTTACTGATTTTTTTCAGATTTACGAAGCGGAACGTTCAGAGGAGTTAGTTTCTTATCAACTAGACAAAACGGAAGTGCAACCTCAAGAGGGATGGTACGAACAAGACCCGTTAGAAATTATGCACCATATTAAATTGTGTGCTGAAAACGCTATAGATCAATTAACTGAATTAGGTGAGGAACTATTTTTGTTAATGCATAAGCATGCATTTCTGCATAACAGGGTAGTGAGAGAGAACATAGTGTCTAGACACTTATTTCTTTTATTTTTATTTTTTAGCTTCACGCTGTATCCCACCCATAGCAAGGTAGGGAACCTAGTGTTAATACACTCGATTCTCTTTTAACATGTCCTTTGCCCACTTTCCGCCGAATTGAGCTTTGCTTTGTTATTAGAGCGAGGAAATGAAAATACAAAACATTATTTAATATTTTCATTTTCGGGAGTGGAAATCGAACCTACAACTGGTCACCTTTACAGTTATGACAGGCCTATTCATTATCCACTATAACAGTGTGTTGGATGGCAAACTTAACGTTGCACTTTGTCTTACTAGAGCGGAGAAATGTAAAATATTTTAAATATGATCATTTTGCCTCGATTGGGAATCGAATCCATAATAAATCACGCTTACAGTCAAATGCTGTCCCACTGCGCCACGATACCCTGAATCAAATTAAATAGGATTATAACTTTGACTATTAAATTATTCGAAAAAAATATTGAAGAGCTTTAATATTTTTTTTGCATAACGAAAGCGGTATCGGAGCACAGATTTTTCACCTAAATAATTGAGTATGCGATTCCACGAGAGGTTTCATTTAGCATTCTTGCCAACTTTCTGGATTGTTAGAATTGCTATACTGTAATTGTTAAATGGAAATATAATATCTAAATATGTCATAATTTTTTATTTTTATTTTTATTCGATTAATCGTTACACAACAAATAGCAATAATCGGGAAGTGCATAAAGGAGAATAATATCACAGGGTTTTGTAAACATAAATTTTTCCGAAAATATGCGTAAAGTTAAAGAAAATATTTTTTTTACAGGTTACACTAAAGAAGACATTATAACATTAGGTATAACGAACCAACGAGAAACAACGATAGCGTGGGACAAGTTCACTGGAGAACCATTGCATCCTGCCATATGTGAGTAGATTTTAAAATATTGAGAAACCTCATCGTAAAGCGACGTTCCGGCGAAATCACCCGGTTATAAGCACATTACATATCTTTTTAATGATTGAGTGATTCTTTTTTGTATGATAGCTAGTGCTTGTTATGAAACCACCATTTTAATAATTCTGGTTAGATCTGAAGAGTAGTTTGTGAGTTATTTGTAATAAATTGTATATGAATTTTCTTTGAAGTCGATTTTCAAGCAGGATAAAGCGTAAAGCTTAAAAAAATGAATATATAAAGAAATAAAAATTATATATATTACAGCATGGAACGACATACGCACAGACAGCACAGTAGACGCCATATTAGCAAAAGTGCCGGATAGAAATAAAAATTATTTAAAAAGCATATCCGGTTTACCAATAAGTCCCTATTTTAGTGCTTTGAAAATGAGATGGCTAAAGGATAACATAAAAGCAGTGAGAAGAGCGAGTAGGGATAAGAGATTGATGTTCGGTACTGTCGATTCTTGGATAGTTTGGGTAAGTTCGACAACTTTTTTATCTCATTCGCAAGCTTAATTATTTATTTGAATGTTGTATCTATTTGTTTGGAATTCAGTAGTTGTGTAGTTTCAATTACTTGAAAATAAAAAAGTTAACATCAAATCCAGTCATAATCTATTCTCGTAGAAATTTTGTTAGTGCTTCCGTGCACTCTCAAGACTATTATATATGCCAAATTTATCAGTAAGTAAGGCAAGCTTTATAGAATAATTATATGTATTCTATTATATTATGTAATTATACTCACTAGTGGCCCCGTTAAGGCGTTAACAACGCGTTGTCTTTAGCAATGTATATATCACTTTATATAAACATGGATATCAAACCATGGTAGTGTGTGTAACATTTATTTTGTTAATTTAATATATTTTTTATTCATTATTTTTTAAAAAAAATATTAGCGGTCTGCACTCCTTCTCTATATAAACTTTAAGTGTGCCAAATTTCATGCTCCTCCGTCCGTGTAATTTTCTTAAAAAGGGATCCAAAGTCTTTGCTTCACGTATTTATATATAGATTTTATGACTTAAAAAATATGAGGATAAAATATTCTTATATTTACGCATATATATGCGGTATGTATACGAGGTGTGTTCAAAAAGTAAGGTGACTTTGTATTTTTAAGAAAAAATATTTATTTATTTATCAATATTTATGTTGTCCCCTTCAAAGTAATCCCCCTCAGATACAATACACTTATGCCAACGGTTTTTCCAATCGTCAAAGCACTTCTCATAAGCACTTTTCGGTATAGCCTTGAGCTCTTCCAGCGATGCAGTCTTTATCTCTTCAATCGTTGCAAATCTCCGTCCTTTCATAGGTCTCTTTAGTTTTGGGAACAAGAAAAAGTCACATGGGGCCAAATCCGGCGAATATGGTGGCTGAGGCATGATTGTGGTGTTGTTTTTGGCCAAAAAATCTCTCACCAGCAAAGATGAATGATGAGCAATTTCGGAACAAACTTCGCTGACACACGTCTCATGCCCAAAACGTTAGAAAAAATTTCATGGCACGAGCCAAGCGATATACCAACATCCTCAGCAACTTCTCTGATAGTGATTCGACGATTTTCCAGAACAATTTTCTTCACTGCTTGAACGTTTCCATCAGTTGTTGACGTGCTTGGGCGTCCAGAGCGAGGCTCGTCATTGGCATCTTCCCGGCCATCTTGGAAGAGTTTGTACCACTTGTAAACATTTTTTTTACTCAGAACAGTTTCACCGTATGCCACTGTCAACATTTTAAGTGTTTCGGAGCACTTTATTTTATTTTTTACACAAAATTTGATGCAAATCCATATTTTTCGATAGCAAGAAATCGCCGAGCACGCAAAACACTTATAACCTTTACGCCTCTCCCAACCAAACAAAAAATGCTATACACTTGAAACTTGGTACAGATGTTCGGGAAGAGTGTACCAACATAACAAAATAAAAAAATCGATAATCGAAAGTACGTTGCCCGCCAAATTTCACAGTCACCTTACTTTTTGAACACACCTCGTAGTGTATATTTTCCCACATTTTGTCTGTGATTTGTAAGAAATTTAAACTAAAAACTAAAATAACATAAGTATTTCGAAATTAAATAATATATTTATAGTATTTTTTTTTAACTTCACGCTGTAACCCGCATATAGCAGGGTAGGCAGAGGGAACCAGAGAACCTAGTGTTAAGACACTTCATTCCCTTTCAACAATTCCGTTCCCCACTTTCCGCCGAATTGAGGCATTGCGTGTTGACTGGCGGTACTCAATGCCGCACTTTGCCTTGTTACCAAACCCAAGAAATGAAAATACTAAATTTTACATTTCCTGGAGTGGGAATCAAACCCACAACCTGTCACGTTTACAGTCGCACGCTCGTGCCTATCATAATTTTATTTATTTCAGAATCTAACAGGTGGTCCTCATGGCGGTCTTCATATTACAGACGTAACGAACGCCTCTAGAACTTTACTTATGAATTTGGAAACTTTGAATTGGGACCCCATGTTGTGTAGGTGAGTGTTTCAAATATCTTTTTCTTTTTACATACATATATTTAATTAGCTATGTTAGTATATTTGTATGGGTCAATTTTTATAAGAGAAATTTGCCTGGAGTTTTTATTACAGTGTAATTATATATAATTGTTATTGTTGTTAACCTAAAATGGTTGCCGAAACAAAATGGCGGGTTACATATTTTTATACAACCCATTCTATGGGTATCAAATAATTTTATCCTCCTTATTCTTCTTTATCTTCTAATCTTGTATTCTATTTCTTCGATATATCTGATTTGCCATAATATTCTTTCATTAAAAGTAGGATCAAGCGATATGATATTTTTTGACATATTATTCTTTCATATAAAAGTAGGATCAAGTGATATGATATTTTTTCATTAATTGAGACCAAATTAATTAATTAAAATTAATAAATTTAATTCAAAATAAGAAGTTACATGTTGCTTGTTTGAACGTCAAATAATTTACTAACTTAACGGTGATTTTTTTTAAGATTATTCGGCATACATAGAGAATCGTTACCGCAAATACGAAGCAGTTCAGAAATATATGGAACAATTAAAAATGGCACTGTTTTAGAAGGAATAAGGATATCAGGGGTAAGTGTTTGCATGACGATGGCAAGTTCAAATCTCGTTTTTCCGTTGTTTTTCCGCTTCGATATAAGTTCTATATCTCAGCGAAAAGTAGTCGTAACGAAATTTCAAAGGCACCATTTTGAAGGGGATAGATTCAGCTCTACTTTCCCTTTTTTTGAAAATTTTACAATTTTTTTTGTAGTCCCCACGTAATTTTGAAAAGGGCAATTTTTTTACGATTTTTTAAGGTTAGCAGATGCATTGCCCGTCGTTTAAAAAAAATTCTTGGAGATTTTATTCATCACAGCGTTGAAGAGGACATCAAAGGCTGCATTTTCATTTTTTAAAAAGTATCGTCCGATTTTTTTTCGCAAAAATATTCAAATGTTTGAAAATTGAACATTTTACTAAATTTTGCGTATCTCGAAAACGGCGGGAAATTCGAAAAAATATCAAGGGGGTCAAAAGTTGTATGAGAATAGCATGCACCTGTAGGAATTATTTCAGAATTTTCTGATGACATTTTATTTTTTCTCCTACTTTTGGAGTAAAAATAATTCTGATTTTCTTATGACGTTTTTTTTAGAGGAGCGAGACATTTTTTATTCATATCAAATATAGCGCGAAGATGCCGATGGCATGAATAAAAAATTATCGTAAAAATACGTATACGTATATATAGAAATACTAAAACGTAAGTGTTTCGGGGGAAATATATATTCGGTGTATTATATCATTAAAAACCAATATATAATATATTAAAAATAACCTTTACATGTCCGGAATTTTAAGGCTTGAAATCGAAAACCCGTCAAATTGACGGGTTCCATATATCTTTTTTTTTTTAAATTTCATAACTGCCATCAGTCGACATGAACTATAATCAGTTTGGTTGTGTTTATTTTGTTTTTCGGGTTTTGGCGACCATTGCCTCAACCTTACCATTGGTATTAAGCCTCACATAATGTGCTTCCGTTTTAGGCGTGCCCCGGGTAAGGTTTTAAGTAATTTAGAAGCCAATATATTAGGATGGCTTGCTAAACGTTGGACATATCGCGTCGTGTGCTTCTTGATCTCCTCCTTTATGGTTGGCATGTTGAGGTACTCATGTATTTCATTGTTACGGGCAAACCAAGGTGCATTAACAATCGTGCCCAAGATGTGCTTTTGTGCTCTTGGTAGGCACAAATTCCTTAAATCTAGTGCTAAATATATAATATTTACAGATTTTAGGCAACCAACAATCAGCTCTAGTGGGTCAAAATTGTCTTCAAGCTGGACAAGCGAAGAACACATACAGAAGCGGTTGTTTCCTCCTATACAATACGGGACAGCGCCGCGTGCAGTCCACACACGGCCTTCTTACAACTGTTGCGTATAAAATGGGGGACTCCCCTCCTGTTTACGCGTTAGAGGGTGAGTAGAGAGTAGTGTCTATAGTCTCCTTAGCAATAGTAGGGGGTGAAAATTTTAATTAGGCAAGCCAGTGGTAAATTTAGCGAAGCCGGTATATATTTAGGGAAGCCGGTAATTTTTAAAGAAGCCGGTTTATTTAGTAAGTAAGTAAGTAAGTAAAAAACTTTATTTCGGAACACACACTGCTTGCAAAGTAGCAATAATAATAACAATAAGAAAAATACAACAAGAAAACACAACAAATACTATTATTCTAAAGTATATAAAAACGAAACAAAAATGTGCTGCAGTGTGGAGCGAAAAAGGAAAGTCACTCAGCTTTTATGTTGGCATGAGCTCCAAAGCAAACAGTACCAACGCTGGTTTTCAGTGACTGCCTTGCAAAAGTCGCGCCTGCGAACCTAATTTAATATAGTAATATTAAAATTTAAACATATACCTAAATAAAATTATATATATATATTTAACATATATATATATATAATTTTCTAGGTAAGCCGATATAGAATGTAAAGGTATTTTGTAATGTTCTGGCGATCTTTTTTTAGTTCTCACACCTTGACCTCGTTTTTTTTGCAAACTCTGTTACTATTTAAATTCCACATTTCCCTGGCGAAATTCCTTTTAAGTCACATATTTGCATGTTAAAAATTAAGGTAAGCCGGTGGGAACCGTGTTGTATGGACGCCTCGCACTGCTCCTTAAATATAAGTTGACTGATTGAAAGTAAATTATGTATAATAATAATAATAATAAGGCCCGCAGGGCAGCTTGTGGCGAGCTGTTGGGGAGTGGCGACCCCACGGACCTGAGACCTCCAGAGGGGAATTGTAATTTATGCCCCGCCTCTGGCTTGCCTTCATTGGCCGGCAGAGTGGAGCGCAAGAGCTATATGCTCGGAAGGGTGGAAGTGCTCAATCTGCGTAATAGCGGGGAAACCCGCTCACGAGCACTCTCGCGATGGTGAAACCGGTGCACACCTCTCAACACCCTTAGCCGACCACACCGATGTTGCGCCCAAGGCACTACGCCGCTTTGTGGGGGCCCATCTAGTGGGAGGCGAGTCACCGTCCGCTAACCTTTCAATTTGAGACTGTTGAAAAGGCGGACGTCCGATAGTCTCAATCAATAGCCCAGTACTTAGTCCGTCCAAACTCCATTCCATAGCTCTGTTTTAGTTTTCCATATGTTCCATAACTCCTACGCATTGACCGGTGACCATCTCTGAGCAATTGCCTATGGTTACTCAGAGATGGATCCCGGTCATGTGTCAGATTAAAAAATATTGTTGTCTCAAAGGGGCCTCTACGTGTTGGAACTGTGTCCTCACGCAAGCCTTCCAAAGGACCGGGTTTCTTTGAACCCGAGAACTTATAATGAGATATATAATAATAATAATATAAGCCTTTATTTCAGAGAAAATATTAATTTACAATGATTTTTAGTTAATATTCTAAATCTTTAAATAACATTAACAACTTCCTCTGTATGCCCTGTTTTGGCAAAGGCCTCCTCCAGATCCTTCTATTCTGATCTATATAATCTTTTCTCGTCTATAAATTACCAGCTTTGTTATTGATCTCATCCTCCCAACGTCTGTTTATAGAAATGATGTACTTTTAATTGCTCATATTTTTTTTCCTGTTAAAAAATAATATAAGCTATCCTTATCCCATGTACCCAGGATCGATAGCAGTGGCGGGCGGCGCCATGAAGTTCCTGCGCGACAACCTGCACCTGATCGGGTCGGTGTCGCGCGACACGGAGCACATCGCGGGGCAGGTGTTCTCCACGGGCGACGTGTACTTCGTGCCCGCGCTCAACGGCCTGTATGCGCCCTACTGGCGGAAGGATGCAAGGGGGTGAGGGGGAAACTATATATTGCTTATTTTAGAAGCGCGGCGTTGAGTTCCGCCACTCAGCACTCAATGCCTCAATTCGGTGGAAAGTGGAGAACGGAGTGTCTTAACACTAAGCTCCCTCTGTCTACCCTGTTATATGCGGATTACAGCGTGAAGTTAAAAAAAAAGTAACCATTATGGAGCAGCGGAACAACGAATAACTGTAAACGTAAGAAATTTCACGTCCACCAATGTAATATGTAAAAACATTGATTTTGAAATAACTTCTTTATTTACATAGATATCCGAGTACTACTAATTTGACGATGTATCTATATCATATCTTTAAATAGGTACACCAATGTTATAAAAAACAAAACGAAACTTAAGTAAAAAATGAATGTCCAGCAGGCGGCCTTATCGCTATAAGCGATCTCTGCCAGGCAACCTTAAAGTGGAACCTTAAGGGAGTAGTAACATCGGTAGGCGGTGTACGAATATATTTATACGAAATAAAATTATGGGAGGGTCTCAGAAAATTTACACTTGTTGAGTTTAATATTAATTTATTAATACCGTTTGCTAAAATGTCATGGATATATTTTTAAAGTAAAATATAATTTAAAAAAAAATACTTAATAGATTTTGTAATCTTTTTTCAGTATAATCTGTGGTTTAACTGCTTTCACCACGAAACAACATATTATACGCGCTGCTTTGGAGGCTGTTTGTTTTCAAACTAGGTAAGTTAATTGTTTCTGTGAATGAAGATTGTCGATGGATTCTTAGTTTTCTTTGAATATATAGATATCGGATATGAAGTTTTCATATCCGATATCATATTCGTTTTCAGATATCGAGTTTGTGTTGCGATAGTTTTCGTTACAATTTAGTTTTCATATCTCATCGTCGAGTTGTCGTTATGTTTTGTGTGTAGTTATTTGATATCGGATATGATCATTTAGATATCGATATGATATGATATAAGAGTCAAAACCGTTTTTAGTTACGTTTTGATATATCGGTCTCGTCCCTAGGCAAAAGACTGGAGCTTGTACTCAAGATGGATTCCGGATATTGATACGAAACAAATAATACAAAAATATTTATATATTAACTATTATATTTTAAATATTAACTATTTTGAAATGAATTCTTATTTTATTTATAGGGATATTCTAGAAGCAATGAACAAAGACTGCGGTATGCCGCTATCTAAACTACACGTGGATGGTAAAATGACATCGAATGACTTACTAATGCAATTACAAGCTGATCTAATTGGAATACCTGTTTGTAAGTATTTTTTTACTTCACGCTGTATCCCGCATATAGCGGGGTACGCAGAGGGAACCAGAGAACCTAGTGTTAAGACACTATTCTCTTTGAACAATTCCGTTCTCCACTTTCCGCCTAATTGAGGCATTGCGTGCTGAGGGGCGGAACTCAAAGCCGCGCTTTGCCTTGTTACCAAACCCAGGAAAATGAAAAATTCCATTTCCTGGAGTGGGAATCGAACCCACAACCTGTCGCTTTTACAGTCGCCCACTTGTGCCTCTGCGCCACGACAGGCGTTGAATACGATAGGCATTTAATTTTTTTGTGCCTTTAATTTGAAATTGGTATTCTTTTTCTATTTGAATTATTTTTTTATGTTAATTGCAATGGCCACTGGTAGAAATAAATAAATAACTTTACTAACTCAGTACGAGCACACTCGTGGGATATGTCAGCGTTGGGTGTGGCGGTGGTCGCGGGTTCCGCGGTCAACGTGTGGAGCATGGAGCGATGGAAGCAACGCGCCACGTCCACTGACACCTTCCTGCCTACCACCACTGATGACGGTAAATTACAAATGTTTTATACTATATATATATTGAAAGAATAATCAAATTTTGTGTGTTATTGTTGTTTTATATATTTTTTTATGTTTCATCCTGTTTTTTTTGCATAGCAGGGTAGTTAGAGAACCTAGCGTCAAGACGCTCCTTTCTCAACTTTCCGTTCCAATTCGACTCACTGCGTGCTAAGCTTAAGTGAAATATGATCATTTCCCTGAGTGAGAATCAAATCTATAACCATTCGTGTTTACAAGCCCCACTGCGTTATACTGTCCTTTAACTTATATTATTTTAAAATAATATTTGAACTAATACAAGATTTTCCATTTAGACCGAGACGCAAGATACACAAAATGGAAGATGGCGGTGCAACGCTCGCTCGGCTGGGCGACCACAAAAAAGTCCATCACAATGACAGGTCAGGCAAAGCGAAAAAATAGCATATTAAACGAAAACCACACCCCGCCACAAAGTAGGAAAAACTCAGACATAGACAAAAATATAGACCTAAAAACCATAGATAAACCTGTAACAGATGATGGCGTAGACGATTACATACAAGAATTAATACAATATTCAGCGCGAAAGTTCTCAATTTTCGTTCCATTACAAACGCCAAAAGACGAACATACGATATTAGACGATATAGAGTATTACCAGAACAAAAAAGAATGTGACTATGGCATGTGTCAGTGTTGCCATAAGAAAAATATATTAACCGACTGGAAAACGATAGAAGAAATCATTGAAAATGATCCGGAAATTATTTTCGATAGCGATGACAACCCTATTCTGGTTGAACCCAAAAACCAAATTGAACCGATATTGGGTTATAAAAAGAGATTGCCAGTGGAGAATATACCCGCCATATTTAAAAATATATGTCAAGTTAAAGATACGTTGACGTAATTGGTTTCTTTTTTGTGTATTAGGCTGTTAGTGCAATGGTCTAAGTCATTTTTTTTTGTAAATTTATTTTTGAAAAAGTTTATAATATGCAATTAATAATTTATAAAACCGCGTTTAAAATATATTATTTATTTTGATATTATAGGTTATACGTGAATTAAAAATTGTGAAAAAAATCTTTTTTTTTTAATTTCTATCTCTAATACGCTATAAGTATTATAAATATACAGTATTTATGATTATTTATTTAAGGTTGTTTTTGCACTAACAGCCATATTTAGTTTTAATTGTTAATTTGTAACGGCTCACGACTTAGGCTTTGGTCTCAAATAAAAGTATTATTTTACCTACTAAAGGTCTTTAATTTTTTTTATATGTAGATGCATGTTTTTTTATACCTTGCCCTTATTTAAAAAATATCTAAATAAATTATATATATATAGATATATTATGATTTATTTTTTGTTTTAAAGATAGTTACTTAAATAACTAACTAAAGGAAATGTATTGTTTTCTTTTTTAAGAAATATAAATTATCTGTCCATAACATGGCTTTGACATATTGATATTTAAAATCGTATATTAACATACAATTGAATATTTTAACGAAAGTGGTTATTTTTCAGATAAAATAAACATATAAAAATATAATAATATTTTAAAATGATATATTTTAATGTTCTTTTCTATTGTTTAAATATTGCATGATTTGTTTTTTAAATAAAATTATTGGTTCTTTTTCTCAATAACGTGCTTCAATTCAGTTTTAAGCTTCTACGTGAAACTTCGAACGTCATGAAGATAAGTTATTTGATATTATTTTGAAGTAAACCTTTTTGGGAAAAGGAGCTTTTTGTTCTTATATTAGTTATTATTTTATTTTTAATTCTTGTAATTTACGCTAATTTATCTAATACACCAATACCTCGCGTTGCGTTGTTTCGTTTTGCGCTTTTTTCGAAGTTGCGTCGCTGCTTAATTTTTCATTAGATTTTCGAAGTTACGTTATTTTAGATTCGAGTCTATAATGTTTTTTTTTATTTTTTTTCCTAAATTATAGCAACACCTTTATTTTCAATTGCGCCACGTTATCAAAATTTAGAGATTCCCTTTCTAATTATTATTAAATGAATATGGAGTTTATTTTGTTTAATTAAATACGTTTTTTGTATATTATTTTTGTTTTAAAATTTTGCTTTGTTCAATTTTATTTTTAAAAGATAGTATTTTCGTAAGCCTGGAACCTATCTTCGATTATTAAATGGTTTGCTATAGAAAATCTATTTTCACTTTGCGTTGTGTTTTTTTGGAACGTAACCCCGACGCAAAGCAAGGTATGGGTGTATTAATTTTTCTATGCTTTAACTATCCTGTTATATATATTTAAAATAAAACTATAATTAGCGCTAATTGACTTCTGTGAGTGCGGCTGTGGTTTATTTAATTTTTATACCTGGCAATTTTATTTATTTTAATGTTGCCATATTAAAAATTAATTTTCTTTTTTGCAGAAGAAAGATACAGGCTGTTAGCATCGATCCCTGCGACTTTATACCTCATAGGTACGTTCTCTATGCTAGTCATTTCTACCATACTCAAAGATAGGTGATAAGTTTATATTAATGTTAGTACGGGTTCAATTCTTAATGTCTTGTAAATATAATATCGCTTTGTATATAAAGGACTTTTTAATGCATATATTGATTAACTCAAAAAAACAAAAAGCTCATATGAAATAAATTAAAAAATATTGGATTTTTAAATTTCCTTTTATAATGTAAATTTAATTATTGCTTAAATTTAGATATATTTGATTTAATGGTGTATAAAATTAATTCTTATTAAGTCAAAAAATTGTCGTTAGTTATATTTTTGTGTGTGGAGTTAATCGATTTGTGCACTGAATAGATTATTTTTGTTTTTTTTATTTATATTGATTTTTTTCAATAAAAAATTCAATATAAATAAAAAAAAGCATCAATATGCTTTGTATAAGAATTTTCCTCATGTCATAAGTCAGTCAGTTTTTGAATTAAGTAAAACTATACTAAACTATTGTATGAATAAAATGAAATTTATTGTTATTATCAGAACTTCAGTATCTTAGGATTACTTGATTTAAATTGGAACCTTATTTATCAATATGTCGCACCTTTAAAATTATAATTTTTATTTTTCCCTATAGGGACCTAATCAAAAAATCATGATTTTGACTTTTGCCACGAAATGACTTAGACAACAATCCTTATCGACTTTGATTAAAACAAGAATATAAACTAATATATACTTTAAAAAAAAATCTTTTCTTAAAACTTAAATGTGCAAATTTATATTCACATTCACCAAAAAAAATTTTTTTTTTTTAAATAGCTCACTATAATTCTAAAGATGCGATGTAATTTTATCCGTTTAATGTCATTTAAACGCAAATTAACGTCTTTGAGTGTGGCTATATATTATATACCCAAACAAAATTGCAATTAATTATGTTGACATTTTTAATCTCTATCATATTTTAAATGTTGCCATACTATTAATTATTTAAGCGAAAATATTATTATTTTTTATTAATCATGGTTAATTTATTATGTATGTGCGTATTTTTTTGAACTTTTAATTGAAATTTTATAAGCTTTTTTTTAATTTTATACAATTTTAAACTTGCATTTATTTATTGATGAGTAATTTGACTTTTTTAATGTTGCCAGTGTTTTATTATGAATATATTATTAATGTTTATAGTAAATATTAAGCAGTTTGCCAATATTTTATTATGTTATTAATGTTTAATTTAATAATTGAATATTAATTAATTTTATATTTAATGTGTTATTAATATATTTAGAGGTTCCATATTAAAAGACAGACTTACATTTATATTTTTAATTTTAGAATTTTTAATTCGATTTTATTTCATTTTGACGCTATATTATGTTTTATTTAATAATAAAATTTACATTAATATGCTCTTTTTTTAAAAATATACTTTAGCTTCCTTATGAAGAAGTAAGCACAACTTGTTAAAAAAATAAATATTTTAACGATTTAGGCACAAACTTAAAAAAAACTGGATCATTTTTTTTATTTTAAAAGAATTTTCTATGTATCAATATTTTCAAGCCTTTCAATCACAATATATGTATTATTTCATTTACCGGTATATAAAATTACTAAGAACAAATGTCAAAAAAATAGTACAATATTTATGTGACGTGTGGAGTTAATCGATTTGTGCATATATACGTTTATCATTTGTCTAAAAATCAGGGCTTCTTAAACTTTTGCCATTTATGATTGCGAGTTTCTTGACGACCCCGTACAAATTGGTAATTGGCCAAAATGGTATGTATAAATATTTGACATTAAAATCTCTCGACCCCAGAATTTTGCTACGCGACCCCATTTGGGGTCGCGACCCATAGTTTAAGAAGCCCTGGTCTAAATTAATAATTGAAGACATGCATGGATGAAGGTATATAGGGGAAACTAGTTGTATGATGGTGACTTCGTTAGACTATAAAAATTAAAAAAACTTATTTTTTTCGTTTTCGTGGGAATTTTGAGGAATCCTCTCTTGATCCCCTTCATTCCTCTTTTTTTTTTCTAATTCATCACAAAATCTTTCTTCGAAATTTTAACTTTCAGGCGTATTATCGCCTTCACCCATACATGTCTTTTATTATAATATGTTTGTTGTATGTTTCTGTTAGACAAAACCTTACGATAGATTTAGACAATCTTTTAATTATACATACAACCTTATATTATTATAAGTTCTATCATGGTAAGAGTTCTGATTCTAAAAATAATAAGAATGTACAGTGTCTATTTGTCAATTGACCAAATTAATATGTCTAATTGTTGCTGTAGTTCTCTAAGTAAAGCTCACTCAATGAATTTATACATTTTCCCTAAACGAACCTATGAAGCGTGTTTTATACATGTTGAACTGTCTAACATTACTGTCTAAATTTTCCAATCGACTAATTAATGTTATACTGTTGTTGTAATTGTCTAAGATTTAATTAATGAATCGTTATACATAAATTTATAAATCACTATACATAACAGCACCTAAATGTTATTTAAATGTATCTACCAGTGGCGAAGCGTCCATATAACACGAATCCCTTCGGCTTACCTTTTGTGAATTATCATAAGTTATTGGCAAATTTACTTGCAGATCAGGGATGTTAAAAAACATTGCTAGAGAAATTTAGGAGTACGATTGCAAAAAACAAAGTCAACAGAAACTAGGGTCCGATTCCCACTTCAGGAAATGGAATTTTTTATTTCCTGGGCTTGGTAACAAGGCAAAGCGCGGTTTGAGTTCCGCCACTTAGCACGCAATGCCTCAATTCGGCGGAAAGTGGGGAACGGAGTGTCTTAACACTAGGTTCTCAGGTTCCCTCTGCCTTCCCTGCTATATGTGGGATACAGCGTGAAGCTAAAAAAACAAAAACTTAACAACCTATACCGTCGTCCAGGTTCTGACCTATATACCGGCTGACCTATTTATATCGGCTTCCCTATATATGCCGGTTTATGTATGTAAAATTTTCACCCTTCGCCGCTGGTACCACACATGTATAATTGTCTATCATAAAATAAGCTAATATGTAAATTAGAATTATACAGTCCATGTTTTACATCACCAAATGAATTCTGAAGGTGTTGTTTGTTTAAAAAGCCCAGTCAATAAATCATTACACGAATCACTATGCATACAGCCTTACCTAAACAAAAGTATAAATTTTGTCTTAAAAAAGTTTCATATGTAAAAATATTAGGAGTTTTTATCATTACACACTATTTACTTTTAACATTTGACTCAATTAATACTTATGATTTGTTTTAGTTTTTTGCCAATTTTACGAAAATTTCGCGAAATCTTACGCTTTGTCTTCCTAAAGCGAAGAAAGTAAATTAATTTAAAAAATCATTCCCTCAAATGGACATCGAATCCACAACCGTCGCGTTTTCAGTCGCACGTCGCATTTCGCTACGTTGATATAAAAATTTAGTTTATAAGACCATTTATATGTTGAAAACAATGCAAATTTCTCATTTATTAACTACAAATGTTTTTTTTTTCTCATTTATAAATGACTAAAAATGCATCTAGTCTTTTTATATCAACAATTATTTGCTAGGCGTGAATAAATTAATAAATCAACGTGAATTTCTTAGGCACTATTAAGGGTGTTTTAGTATAGAGAGAATAATTAGCTAATTAAAAAAAATAACCAAATATTTTCAGCTAATAAAATCTGAATTTACATATAAAACTTACACATAAAATGTTACAGAAGTTTGCATTTTCGATTTATCAAGTTATTCACGGCTAAAGATCTATTGAAGCAACTAAGTAGTTGACATTGACACTTCTAAATATTGTATTTTTTTTTATTATGATTTTTTAAATTTATATATTAAATTATTAGCTTTATACTTATTTACTGGGTGTTAAATGGTATGCTAAGATAAGTTAAAAAAAATGTTTGTTTGTGTAAAAATGGATTGTAAAAATAAGGGAAATATCCTTCATTCCTATAATTTGTTTGCATTTAATGTTTTTGGGATTTTTAAGTATTTATTGGGATTTATTTGGATTTATTGGGGTTTATTAGTTTTATTAGTGTTTGGGTTATTTTTTGATAATTTGTCAGTGCAAGTGATTAGTAAGTTTTTTATGTGTAGATGAAATTTATTTTCAATTTTTTATTATTATTTTATTTCAAACAAATATTTAAAAATTAGTATATATGAATTTGTATGGTATTTTTTGTATAAATGACATATTTTTCTATGGGTTCCACCAATGTTTATAGTTTGTTTTAAACATAAGCTGATAATACATGTAATATAAGATATGACTTAGAGAGTTCAACTAAGTGTCTAACAGCCTTTTATCATTTAACAATGGTAAATGGCTTCCCTGAGAGCAGCTTTTTGATTTACCTCATTTGTAAAAAAGTATTTTGGTTCCTACTATTATTATTCTGTTTGAATAATATATTTATCATTAATTTTAGAATTTTAGCAGAAAATAAGTATCTTAGATGCGGGTTTACATTCTGCTACGTTTTTATATGTAATTTCAATAAAATATTTTAGTTTTTTTTTCTTAGACAAAGCTTGCACTGATTTTGTCCAATGTGATATTATTATGATGACATTTTATTTTTACCCTTTTTGTATCATTTTTATCGTACTTAAGGTTATGTGGTTTTTTAATTTATTTTTATGGAAATCTATGAATGCTATCTATGAATCTATCTATCTATATCTATTTAGACTAATATTGCTTTAGCAATATAAATGTTGTTCAGTGTTTTATATGTTATCACTTGACATTTCATAAATGGTTTGTAATAAAGAATTTGTTGGTTTACCTTTGTTTTATTTTCTAAAAATTATCTGCACCCCAAAACCTTATTTGTGTGGACTTAAATGTAAAATCCTGTTTTATTTCCTGTGTTTTGTTTCCTTCCGTTTTTCTGGAAAATTAGAAAAAAACTTCTTAGTGCTAAATTTCAGCTCCTCTATATGCTAAATTTCAGCTTTCTACGGCCAGTTGTTTCGCCTGCACATCTATATAAATACTTTCAAAGTTTACGTACAAAAAAAACTGCTTCATTTTGTCTTTACTTTTCTTACTTATCTCAATATTTTAACATTTTATAAAAATAGTTTTAAAAAACTTTTATTTATTTTTTAATTTCACGATTAGTATTAGAAATTTCAATTTCCCGCCATTTTTTGTATTTCCATGAAAAATTGTAATTTTCGTTCTTTATCTTGTACAGTCATATTATTTTTATATATTATCTTTGTTTATGAAAAGATTAAACTATATACATGTTTTTAAATCAGTAATAAAATTTTATTAAATTATGAAATTATTTCCAATATCCAATAGTTTTTAAAAAAATATCACAAATCAATGAAATTTTCGTTCAGTAATGTACTATCACAACTCAATTTAGCCAACATTACGTTCATAACCGCGAAGGAACGAAATGTCAAAATCACGAGTTTTGTATTTGTGAAAAAATAAAAATAATGTTCATAAATATCGATTTAATGGATAAAATATAATTGTAATTAATGACAGACCTGAAATAATTTAATGGTACGTAAGCGTTCGTATAAATATTTTTGCACATTTCGCCTTTTGATTGATTAAATTTAATTTACTAATATATTTTATTTCAGTTTATATTAAAAATAATCACGTTCGCATTTGAACTATAAAATGACTGAAGCTTTAAATATAAATGACCTGCCAGTAGAAACATTCATCGAAATATTATTAAAAATTGATGGCATCTCATTAGGTCGATGCCGAAGAGTTTGCAAACAGTGGAAAGAATGTATCGATGATATAGATCACTTGTGGCTTGAAATATGCAGAAAAGAGTATAAGCATTCGTCAAAACTGGCTAAAATGAAATCTGGGCATGATTGTAGTTGGTATCACATTTATAAAAATCTTAAATTATGGTCGGATTTATCACCGTACGAAAAGAACGTGAAAGAATTTTATAAGTTTAATATTCACGACAGATCTCATTTGCTGAATATTGACTATGGATTATTACCTTTGAAAGACTCCAGAGGTGTTGTGTTGTATGATATGAGTACATTAAAATATATTCCTGTAGCTTTACCTGAGAGAAACTGTTTGAAAATTGCTAATAATGATATTGTTACTGTGATACAAGTGAAATCTGGGATTTTCATTCAAAGAACTGTTGAAACACCAGAATTTGTTACAGAGGAATTCTTTAAAGCTGACAACTTCATTCTCACAAATGATGCATTATATTTTTACAATAATAGGGATATTTTTAAATGTGATCTGTTAAATGAAAGCTTAATAGCAAAATTAATAATTCATTGTGATTATGATATTAAAGAAATACAATATTGTAATGGAATCCTACATGTGTTTACAGATTGTGGTAAAATTGTAAATATAACCAAAACTAAAGAAGTAAAAGTTCAACCATTACGATGTCCCATAGAATGGATTAGACAGATAAAACACATTAGTGCAATTAATGATAGAAATTTTGTTTGTTATTCTCGTAGCTTATTTAAAATAGAAACTGATAGATATCAGCACTTATATTTAGAGTTTCCACCAATAACGGCTTTGTTTTTTTATGTGGATGTAGTCTTAATTGGGACAAGAGCTGGTGAAATTCTTCTTTATAGATTATCTAGTCAAAAGAAAGCTATAAGACCTATTTTTGAAACATTAGCAACTTTGCCGGAAGGAAAATTTGCAGTGCAATTGGATGTGTGTGAAAAAACAACAGGACCTACTATTGTAGCATCTACGTTTTTTGAATTATTCCTTTTGGATATCAACTTTTTCCCTAATGTGAGTTATGTTTGTTGTATTTTAATTTTTGCAAGTTATTAGAAATGAAATCAATTCAATTACTTAATATAAAACTAAGTTTGTATTACTAAAATACCATATTTTAAGAAAGAAAGTGATTTAACTCAAATTTACTTTTTGTTGGATTTCCATAAAATATAATATTTTAAAATTTTTATAGGCTATATATATATATATTTCTCAGCAGAAATCAGAATCTAAAAATAGTTTGAGTTAAGTGACTTTTAAATTGAGGCTTGAAATATATTAAGTGAAATCCACTATAATAAAATATACTTTTTTAATCTCTTATTTTGACTATAAAATTATGCATTAAGCAGTTGTGAAATTCACCTAAATTGTATTTATTCTATTTTTTTTACTTCCAGGAACAAAAACCCAAACAAACATTTTCAACACACAAAAGTCAAATGTACAAAAGATTATTGAAACTAAACAGCAGACTGCAAAACTCATAAATTAAATATTATCAGCTTTATTGTGTTAAAATCATCTGATGACTTTAAAAAAAGAAAGAAAATAAAATTTGCTTATGTTGTCATACAATCACTTGTGTAATAAACTAAACATTTTATATTTTTAGATATAAATAAAAAAATCATTTAAAAATGTTTCAAGATATGCACCATTTCGAGTAATACTTTTGCATTCAGTTTTTAAGTTATTATTTATTTAAAAACATATATATAGAGAATTTCTCAAAAATCTACATAAATTCGTACAAGTGTTGCCACATGTAAATACCATTCAACATGAAAATAATACTATTATGACATAGTGGGACAGTCTGTGCGGATTCCAGAACCATTTTAGGAAACGATAAAATTTTACTTACTTTTTTTTTCCATCTTATGTCCGGCAAATATACAAAAAATTGACAACCGAGTGTCTTAACACTAGGCTCTCTTCAGCTACATTCCTGAACGCGAATTTTTTTTTTAATGCTTCACGCTTTTCCTCGTATAGAATGGTAATTGGAAAGAACCTAGTGTCAAGACACTGCCTGAGTTTAAGACATTATGTGTTAAGTGGCGGAACTCAACGCCGCG
The DNA here is from genome assembly GCA_033558755.1 of Philaethria dido. Lineage (NCBI taxonomy): Eukaryota > Metazoa > Arthropoda > Insecta > Lepidoptera > Nymphalidae > Philaethria > Philaethria dido. The sequence goes on from JAKGSA010000707.1 coordinate 351,582, forward strand.
TTTAGTCTTTCCAGAGCGAAAGGGAAATGAAGTGGGAATCGAACCTTTATCCACTCGCATTTAAAGTCAGATACTCTCCCACTGTGTCACAATGAACTATAAAAATTCAAGTATTCAATATATTGACCATTATAATGGTGAATTCAAACATGAATGAAAAATTTATTTAATATTTTATATGGAGTTAATATTTTACTGATTCGTTATTTAGTTATAAGTGTAATTGTGATATAATTTATTTTGTTTATTTACTGAACTGAATGTATTAATTGGTTTTGATGGAAAAATGTAAAAGGTAATGTTGTTGTAATAATCGAATTGACATAAGGGTGAGAAATTGTTTTTAAAAATATATAAAAACTTGAATTTGTTACTTATTTTTGATTCTAATAAGCAACGCGTAAGTGATGCCCCTGGTGTTGCAAGCGTCCATAGGCCACGGTAACCACTTACCATCAGGTGGGCCGTGTGCCTTGTTGCCACCGTCGTGGTATAAAAAAAAAAAGACATCTCGATAAAAATGTTTTTTTAATTGTCTTGAATTTTTTTTCTTCACTCTTTCTTGAATTGTCCGGATTCCAAAAGGCGCGGATTCGATTCCTGTTACGTTCAATTTTTTATACATTTCTAAAAACAACCTAAAATCACTTCTATAAAAAAACACTTAAAATATAAATTCAATTTACAAAGGTTTTTTTTTTTATTAATAATACTTTTAATATAGATCTTAAAAATTATGATTGTCTTTAATCGAAACACAAAAACAGTGACAGACCGATTAATACAATATGTAATTCCAAACTTAAAATAAATGGAAATTCAAAATGAAAGTATGTTGAAATATTATTTGTTACATTTAAATTTGTTAATATGTGTGCAATATACTAATTAATTTCAATTATAGATTTTTTATTTAATATTTTATGCCCTTGTTCCTTATTCTTATGTAAATAGAGGCGGCTAAGTGAGCGGTGGTGCTAACTTACCAGACTGACCCGAACGCTCGTTTGCCTTGTCTTTCTCTAAACAAACAAAAAAAAGTTTGTAAAAACTGGTACTAAGGATATCGCTTTAGATACTCTCGGATCGAAGTTGAGAAGTATGTGCCTGGGTTTGTTACGCAATGCCCTTAAATAGATAGTAGCAGCTTCACGCTTCGTTCTACGTAGTAGGTTAGTCCGAGACAACCTAGACTCAAAACACTACGTTCGCTGCTTTGTTAACTGGCGGAACTCAACGCCGTCCTTTGATTTACCAGAGTAGACAAATGAAAATAGAATAAATATAATCGTTATCCCGAGTGAGAATGGAACCCACGACTGTATGCGTTTACAGTCAGGTGTCTCACCGCATAGATTGCGTTTTCTTCTTACTTATTACAAAAAAAAAGATTTAATTCTAAAAAATCAATTACTTTCAACGATATTTTTTGGGTAAACTAATAGGGTTATTCACAGTGAAATTAATCCCCCGGCTTAACTTTATTTCGGTACAAATTAATGTTACTCAGTACATTTTTATCTAAAATGAAAATCTAAGAGAAGTACCACTTTGCCAAACAAAACAACCCTTAGGGTAAGAAAATATTTATTAGATCTATAACATAAGGTTTGATGCCAGTGGCGTAGAGGTACAGTGTCTATACGCGATGGTTATCGGTTCGATCTCTGGACGAAAGACTAATTCTTTTTAAATTACGTTTGGTAAAATATTAAAAATAAATTGTAATTTGTATATTTGAAAAGAATAACTGTTGAGTTTTTCGCCTGCATAACAGTCATCCGAACGGTAGCTTTGTGTTCATACAACGATAGAAAAGTGTTTGCAAAATCGCTTTGAATAAATATGTTTTATTAGAATTTAATAAAGCACATTAAATATTATCTTACACAAGGACTTCAAAGTAGATGGAACGCAGTGTCTCAATACTGAAATATACACAAAGCGCCTCGTGACGCAGAGGCACAAGCGTGCGACTGTAAACGCGACCGGTTGTGGGTTCGATTCCCACTCCAGAAAATGTTAGTATTTTCATTTCCTGGGTTTGGTAACAAGGCAAAGATCCGCCACTCAACACAAATGTCTCAATTCGGCGAAAAGTGGGGAACGGAATTGCTGTAAGAGAACGGAGTGTATTAACACTGGATTCTCAGGTTCCCTCTGCCTACCCTGCTATATGCGGGATACAGTGTGAAGTTAAAAAAAAATATTTATATATTTTCAAATTTCAAAATATATGTAATTAATCCGGTTAAAATATCAGCTTCTCGAGCTATCTCAGATAGGATAGTAGTTAGTGACACTCCTTTCCCGTTTTCACCCGATTTGAGATATTGTGTATTAAGTGGCGGAATTCAGCGCGGCCTTTTATCTTAAGAGAACGAAGAAAACAAAATAATTTGAATATGATTTTAAAGTCAGACATTGTGATACTGCGCTACGATGGCCCCCTAAATAGTTTAGTTTAAAATGTACAATAATCGCGAAAACTAAAGATTTTATTATTATATATAAAATAATTACTAGTTGGTAATTAGCATACATAAAGTATAAACATAATATATACAATTTTAATTATAAAGAAAGCATTAGAGAGTACGTCAGATATCGGCTTAGCCGTGTAATTAGTCCGTGTAAGTTTCTATTGGATGTCCAGCGGGCATTATTAAGATAACAACAAGACGCATATAAAAGCACTTCCATTTCATATTATGTGTAGCAAATGCGAAATCAAAAAGTATTTAATGAAAAATGTTAAGGCAGAATAATTTTCTAAAAAAAACATATTTTTTGAGGCCTGTCATGGCGCATAGGCATAAAAGCGTGTGACTGTAACGCCACAGGTGGGGTCGGTCCTCACTCCAGACAATGAAAAAATTAAATAATAACGCCCGTCGTGGCGCAGAGGCACAAGCGTGGAACTGTAAACGCGACAGGTTGTGGGTTCGATTCTCACTCCAGGAAATGTTAGTATTTTCATTTCCTGGGTTTGGTAACAAGGCAAAGCGCGTGTTGAATTCCACCACTAAGCACGCAATGCCTCAATTGGGCGGAAAGTGGGGAACTGAATTGTTGTACGAGAATGGAGTGTCTTAACTCTAGGTTCTCGGGTTCCTCTACCTATCCTGCTATATGCGGGATACAGCGTGAAGTTAAAAAAAAATAATAATATTTAGTATTTTTACTTCCCCGCTCTGGTAAGCGGCGTTGAGTTTTGCCACTTAGCACGTAATACTTCAATTCGCCAGAGAGTGAGGAATGGAAATGTTCTTTGGTTCCCACATAGCTAAGTTGTCAGACAGAATCCTGTATCAAGACTCTATCTCCTCTTTTCGCCCTAATAACTAACTTGCAACGTCTCGAACGTTGCAAGTTAACTGACGGAACTCAACGCCACCCTGTTTTACTAGAGGAAGAAATGAAAATGTTTTAAATTTAATCATTTTCCGAACAGAAATCAAAACCACATCCAATCGCGCTTACAGTTAGACGATGTCAGGGGGAAAACTTAAAATACTTTAAATTAGATAATTTCTCGAGTGGGAATCGAACCCAACACCAACCGTATACAGTCAAAAGCTTTCCAGTGAAATGCCACAATGAACTCCATAAATTAGTTACACATTTTAAACTCTAAAAGCTTCAAATCGTATAAATCGTCTTAAACTTTAGTGTAAAATCAACACTTAACCGATAAGTTACAGCAACTTGTTTGTAAGAAGTGTTTTTAAACTTTTTGGTTCCGCTCTGATGAGTTAATCAATCGGATCATTACTTTTACAGTGAAGGGAAATTGGTTAGTTAAGAAAAATAACAAAATACAAGATATTATGATAATAGGCCAGTAGTGGCGTAGAGGCACAAGCGTGCGACTGTAAGCGCTACAGGTTGTGGGTTTGATTCCCACTCCAGGAAATGAAAATATAAAATATTTGTAATAATTAATATATAGTATTTTCATTTCCTCGCTCTGGTCACAAGGCAAAGCGCGGCGTTGAGTGCCTCAATTTCGGCTAAAAGTGGGAAACGGAAGTGTTAAAAGAGAACGAAGTGTAATACACTAGATTCTCTAGTTCCCTGCTACGTGCGGGATTCAGCTTGAAGTTAAAAAAAATAAATACTAGCTGTTACCCACGGCAACGCTCGTGGTCCATGGCAGTCAATACTACATAGGTACTATAAAGTGTAGTGCGTATACGTTCATTTGAAGCCTTTGACGTAGCTAGATTTTCAAATGTTTTGATCATGTCTGCCTAAATATATTTTTTAAAATATTGTTTTTACCAAATATTCTATGTCCTTTTTAATACCTCTAAGTATATGTACAAAGTTTCATGATAATCGGTTGAGTAGTTTTACGCTTGTAAAGACAAAACGCAGCGTGGAGTTTCGCCAAAGCGGAAAACGGAGTGTCTTTACACTAGTGATTCATCACATCATAATATAAGTTAACAACAAAATATAAATTAACGACAAAATGTACAATTTGCGTTAATAAGGGAGTGTTTTGACACTAGGTTCTCTTTGACTACCCTAATATATGAGAAAATGCGTGAATATAATAGAAAAAAATGCGTGCGACTGTAAACGCGACAGGTTGTGGGTTCGATTCCCACTCCAGGAACTGTAAAATTTAGTATTTTCATTTCTTGGGTTTGGTAACAAGGCAAAGCGCGGCGTTGAGTTCCGCCACTCAGCACGCAATGCCTCAATTTGGCGGAAAGTGGGGAACGGAAATGTTGAAAGAGAACGGAGTGACTTAACACTAGGTTATCTGGTTCCCTATGCCCACCCCTATGGGATACAGCGTGAAGTTAAAAAAAAAATATCAAAATTTGTAGTTGTTAAGTATAAAATTGTAGTTGTTATAGTACTACTAACAAAAGAAAGATAAACCAATATCTTATGCAATCTATAAATATTGTAAAGATCCTCTGATAAGTTTGATGGAAATGCTGTCGAAGTTTCACCGTCGCGTCGTTTCGTTTTAACTTCAATACCAACTTTTAACTTTTAACCCGGATAACAAAAATCGAATAAAGTGGTCCAAGATTGTTTCAAAGTAATTTACAAAGTCAATTTGCCGTTTATCCTCTTGTCTGTCTGTTGAAAGTTATGTACACTTTCGTATATCTTAATTTTTTATAAAGACTTAGACTGACCTTTATATACTTAATGGATTAGTAAGTAAGTAAGTAAGGCCAGTCCTGACGCAGAGGCACAGGCGTGCGACTATAAAAGCCATGGGTTGTGGGTTGGATTCCCACTACAGGAAATTAAAATATTAAATATTAATAATAAAAAATGCTTAAGAGGCCTGTCGTGGCGCAGAGACGGGTTCTCTAAAAATGTGTTCTCGAATACCAAAATCGAGTATAAAGATACCGATACGTAGTACAGAATACACATAGGTCAAGGTTTTCTGCATCACTCGACCTACAACCAATAACTAAAACAAAGTATTAACTAACCTATTATAAAGTAAAAAAACAATTTTAATTAAGTATTCAATTTACGAATATAAAATATGAAATTCTACCAATTAAGAGTTGATAGTCTGCAAGCTCTATTCAAAAAATTGATGAAAATTGAAAATTGAACTAAAAAATAATTAAAATTGAAAAAAAAGGAAACCGACTTTAATTAAAATGCAGTAATATAAGATTATTACGTATAACTCAAAAACTACTCGTCAGATCGTAAATAAATTTAAATGGGACCAATTGAGATGCATTAAAAAAAGTTAGGTTGATACATACCAGTGAAAGGTGAGAAGTGAAAGGGGTGAAAATTTTAGTTAGGCAAGCCGGTAAATTAAGGGAAGCCGATGTATATTTAGGGAAGCCGATGTATAATTAGGGAAGCCGGTATATATATTTAGGAAAGCCGGTAATTTTTAGGGAAGTCGATATATTTAGGGAAAGTGCTATAGGATGTCAAGGTATTTAGTAATTTCACTATCGAATTTTTTCTTGTTTTTTTTAGGCCCAATATTTTTCTGGTGACCTTTTTTTTAGCTCTCACACCTTGTTTGATTTTGTTTTTTGGAGCTCCACATTTTAATGGCGAGGTGTTTTTTTTTGAGGTCTCATATTTGTACTTTGAAAAGTTAGGTTAAGCCGGTAGGAATCGAGTTGTATGGACACCTCGCCACTGATACATACATACATATAGCTTCACGCGTATCCCACATATAGCAGGGTAGGCAGAGGGACCCTTGTGCTAAGACACTCCGTTCCCCACTTTTACCCCACAATAAGGTAGATAATGAATATTATGAACATAAAATATGTTATGAAATTCTACGAATTAGGAGTTGATAATCAAGTTTTAGCCAATTTAACTAAAAAACAAAAGAGTTTTTTTAATTCGGACTACGGACTCGTCGGTATTATTCCGTGAACGTGGAAATGTTAATGAGACAACTTTGAAATTAGAACCTCCCTTCTGGATTTGTAAGCTTTTAAACACTTTGGATTGTTTTTTATTTATGTAGTTGCCAATTTTAGTGTTTGCATGAAACAATGGTTTCTGTAAATTAAAAGGTATAATGCAAATCTTGGTATATGAGTCGCACGCTTGTAAACGCGACAGGTTGTGGGGTCGATTCCCACTTCAGGAAATGAAATTTTTAAATTATATTTAATATTTTCTTTTCCTGGGTCTGGTAACGAGGCAAAGCGCGGCGTTGAGTTCCGCCATTCAGCACGTAATGCCTCAGTCCGGTGGAAAGTGGGGAACGGAAATGTTGATAGAGGACGGAGTGTCTTAACAATAAGTTCTCAGGTTCCCTCTGCCTACCCTGCTATATGCGGGATACAATATGAAGCTATATGACACACAGCAGCATTATCGCTTAGCAGGATAGTTGCGGAACGTAGTAGTAGGGAACGTAGTGTTAAAACACTCTGTTTTCCACTTTCCACCCGAATTCAGGTAAGTGTTAAGGCGTGTTAAGTGTAAATCGCGCTTTGTATTGCCAGAGTGAATACACAATAAGTAAAATATACAAATTCCTTCGCTTGGGAATCGAACTCACAACCAATCGCGTTTACAATTAGACGCTGTTACACTGCGCCACGATGGCCTGAATATATAAAAATATTGGTCTATATATAATAAAAAATAGGTAGGTATACAGTTGATATCTAGGTGAGTCATAGATGGGGTGTAGAAATCTTACTAATTCCTTTTTTGATCAGGTTAAATGTGTCTCCGGACACTGCATTCTTTCATAATTTTAAAAATAAATTATATTATCATAATTTCTAATTTTTATGCTTGTGGTAAATTTATAAGTATTTTTTTTATTTTTATAAGGAAGCTTTCTCAGTTTTCATGGCACGTTCAGTAAAAATCTAACTAACAGTTTTAAGTTTAAGATTTATAGTTAGTTTTAAGATATTGTGAATTATTGTATATATTGGTCGATTGTTTATTTTTAAACGTTTTAATCCTAGAAGTTAATAAATCATTAAATTTTACTGAATTATCTTAGGATTAACCGTAGTTCCGACTAAATTACAAAAACTTTTCTGAACGAATCACGATACCCTGTCCGCTCCAATTTTGATATTCTTAACCACAAATGTAACCCGTGATTGTTTTCTTTAATTAGTACCGGAAATGAATAATTTTCACGAAGCATCCATCAACTTCCGCTATAAAAACTTTGGCGCCGTTACAATTTTCATTTTAATTCGGCTTGCAATTTAATAGCGTTGGGTTTCCTTTGGCTTAATTAGTTATTTCAATTGTTCTCCCAACTTTTATAATTACCATCTATTTTTGGACGTCGAAAGGTGAATGTTTTTGAGTGTATGACCTTTACGATAATATTTCTTTGGAACTTTTAATTAAGAATTTATGTTTGAATTAATATATTTCTTCATTTTTCCGTGTATTTTTCGGGAGAACTGAACGAGTCGTGTCTTAATCATGTTGTCGTGCATCAAAAACAATTCTGAACCTCGTCAGGAGTTAATGGGAGGTAAGGAGGCAATTTAGACGGAAGACGAATAATTAGTTTTTAGCAGCTCTTTTTGTTTTCTTCGCAAAGCAGCGTATCCTAGGCATTCAAGACGAAAATACATTTTTGATATTTTGGTATTAGTCAATAGTTTTTGCCTCGTTATTTCCTTATCTATTCACATATCACCATTCCCGGGAACTTTCTTTTTTATGACCATGTCCATGACAAGGCGAACGTAGATTTCAATATGATCATTATTAAGGTCTTCAGAAAGTACAGTCAAAATACAAGTTTAATAAAAAGATTATCCAGTGTACAAAAGCTTATAACCCTATGCTTGCAGCGATCATTGCCCTTGCAGCGAGTTTTCTGTCAGAAGATTGACCGGTCTAAGAACAGATAGATATTTAGGACAACCTTTTATATCTTGATTAAATTGCTACAATTATAAAAAAAATATATATTTGTTTAATCTTTCAAAAAAAACCTTAGAATCTAAATAAGCAACCTCCAAAATACATGTTGGTTAAAATATTTCAATACTCCACAACAAGTGGCCAATATTGCAAATACATACCTTTTCTTAAACTCAGTAAGTGCTTGACAACAACAAACATGAATCCTTCTTTAAAAACTTTACAGCTATAATCTTAGTAACATCATCATAACAAAGTCGTTCATTCAAAAACTTTGAAAAATATGCAGGAATTTCTCAAATTTACAAGAAGAAATATTGGTCATAAAATGCGTCGGTTCAGAAGGTTGTAATTTAATTCAATAACGTAACCGCTGATCGCATCTTAAGGAGATGCAAATTAGCTTTAATGAATACTCCTCCCCCATTTGTTAGGGTTGGCTGTTATCCCTTTATCTGGTTATAACGTAGTTATGTTCATAATTTTTCGCTGAATGTCTTTATATATGGCGTAGTGATTTCTTTGCCTGAAATCTTTGATGTAGTGGGGAACGGAGTGTCTTAACACAAGGTGCTCAGGTTCCCTCTGCCTACCCTGCTATATGCGGGATACAGCGTGAAGTTAAAAAAAATCTTTGATTTTATGAGCATCGTTTTAATAATTTATATTGAAGTATTGTATTCGCATTTTCCAGTCCGTACTGGTTCACATCTTTGATATTCGTAATTTTTTGTTTTCGCGGTTAAAATAGTTTCATGTTATAAATTTCTCTACCTATTTTGTATTAACGTTAGAGACACTATGTAAATATTTAGTACTAAATCTGCGACATCAATGCCTTATTATACTGATGCCTAAACCGTTGTTGATATAGTTGTACTATGTTACTTGTACTTATAAGGCAATTGAAGCAGACGTTTCTAGTGATTCAAATCAACGTAATGTCGTGGCGCAGAGGCACAAGTGTGCGACTGTAAAGCGGCAGGTTGTGGATTCGATTCCCACCCCAGGAAATGAAGTAATTTCATTTTCTGGGTTTGGTAACAAGGCAAAGCGCGGCGCTGAGTTCCGCCACTCAACACGCAATGCCTTAATTTGGCGGAAAGTGGGGAACGGATTTGTTGAAAGAGATGTGTCTTAACACTAGTTTCTCAGGTTCCCTCTGCCTACCATGCTATATGCGGGATATAGCGTGAAGTTAAAAAAAAATCAAAGCAAGTTTTTCTTGTGTATTACTGTTTTTTTTCATTTTACTTAGCTTGAAATGAAATGAAATATATTTGTAATAAATACATGAATACATATATTTTTAATCAAGACATACATTTGTGATTCTATCATTAGCTAATGATCATTATCATTACCTACATAGATATTTAGATGATAGGAAGCGAGAGGTGTAATGTAGGTCGTTGTATAAATTATCGTTGTTTTCCCCTACATATTCAATGGTTGAGCAAATTCAAACGAAATGAGAATGTTTGTACATTGCTTCTTGTACTTAATAATTAATATTGTGTTCTAATTTATGATAATAAAAATGACTTATGAACTGTTCAGTGCATGTATTAACTCTAAAGAGCAATAAGATGAAATATTGGAAATTTTTGAAATCTCCTTTATAATGTAAATTGATATAATTATTGTACGAAGCATAAATGTAGATATATTTAATCTCACGGTATATAAAATTAATTAGCAGAACAGCCAACAAATAATCGTCAGTATAGTTACGACTTTCATGTGCCATGTGGAGTTAATCGATATATGCTTGAATGGCTCTTAGAGTCATATGACTTACTGTAAGCAAATAAGTAAGCACTTTTAAATATCAAGCAAGTTTGATCTTTTAGAACTTAAGACTCTCTACATACAATGAAACAAAAATGCCAATTCATCAATCATATCAATACAATCATATTTATATCAATAGGTGAAGGAAATATTTTAGTTGTTATTTACTGAAAATTATAAAGAAGGAGGTATAAATTTTGGCATGCATATAGTAAACACGGAAAAGGTGTGCGGATGTTTGTGGATTCAATGTTATTCATTATAAATACATTAAATCGATAAAGTAAATATTACACAGCACTGTGTATTTAAAATACTCTATTATAAAAAGTGACGATAAAAGTGATAAAAAGTTTTATAAAAAGAGTTATTTTCTGGGTTTGGTAACAAAACAAAGCGCGGCGTTGAGTTTCGCCACTCAGCATGCAATGCCTCAATTCGGCGGAAAGTGGGGAACGGAGTGTTTCGGTTCCTTTCCAGGTACCCTCTGCCTACCCTGCTATATGCGGGGGATATAGACGTTTCTAAGGCATGGGCGCATGTTAAGCAAATCGATATTATTGTTTTCCAATTTCTGCTCATAAATTCTTCTCCCTTAATCTTTTTTTCTATCTGTTTATAATATACTTAACAAAAATTTCCAATACTTCTTAGTAACCTTATTTAAAATGATAGGCTTAGTGAATTTTGGGGAAAGCCAATTCCCGACGACGTAATATCGTAAATGGCTTAAGTCGCCTAGTATTATACTTGATCAAATGGATTATGTCAGGTATAAATAAATTTTAAGGCCATCTTGGCGAAGTGGGACAGCGTCTTACTGTAAACACGATGAATTTGGGTTATATTTGAATTATTTTAATTTCCTGGCTCTGGTAAAATAAACCATGACTTAATTTCGTTACTTAACATGCAGTATTTAGAATTTAGAAGAAAAGTTGAGAACGGAGTGTTTTGACACTAAATTCTCTCTACTTGCTACGTGGGAAAATGTAAAACAAAATCAAATTAGTCTTAAGTAAACTTACTTACTTACTTAGGTATCACGCTGTATCCCGCATATAGCAGGGTAGGCAGAGCGAAACCTAGTGTTAAGACATTCTGTTCCCCACTTCCCGCCGAATTGAGGCATTACGTGCTGATTGGCTGAACTCAACGCCGCGCTTTGCCTTGTTATCAAACCCAGGAAGTGAAAAATTCCATTTACTAGAGTGGAAAACGAACCCACAACCTGTCGCGTTTACAGTCGCACGCTGGAGCCTTTGCGCCACGACAGGCGTACTTTATACTAGAGACATTACTTATAGTAAAGACATTACTATTCAAAAAAGACATCCGTCATAGTAATAAAATTATATTGACAATTGCAGAATCGATCGTATACTTCAAAATGCAAACGAAATTGAATTAAATTATAATATTCTTTCTGTATTTCAACAGTTCTTTTAGAATAGAAGATGCAGTTCTTCTGTTATTTATATATTGAATACAAAGTTTCCATTATATGGTATTGTTTTTATTATCATAGTTGACATAATAGATTAACGCCTGTCGTGGCGCAGAGGTACAAGCGTGCGACTGTAAACGCGGCAGGTTGTGGGTTCGATTACCACTCCAGGAAACGGAATTTTACATTTTCTGGGTTTGGTAATAAGGAAAAGCTCGGAGTTGAGTTCCGCCACTCGGTGGAAAGTGGGGAATGGAGTGTCTTGACACTAGGTTCCCTCTGCCTACCCTGCTATATGCGGAATACAGCGTGAAGCTATGTATGTATGTATGTACTATAGATATGCGGTCCATAGATACTTTTATTGTACTTTGATTATGAAGAACGGAGTGTCTAATTATTTGGACTCCTCTGCTGCTGAAAAAGGGTGAAGATAAAAAATACATTTGCATTACTTAAAACTAGGCTTATTTGTCTGTATGTGTTATTTACAAAAATCTGTTTTTTTAATTAGTTGTCCTTGTTATCTAATTATATTAAATTGACTTAAAATTTATATTAAGCTACTAGTTTATTAAAGGTCTATGCACACATTCTTATCGTCGGACTTAGTAATATCATAGCATATACTTTTTCGCAGTAACATTCTTATTTTAGCTTACTTTGTAGAGAATGGAGTGTATTGACACTAGCTTCTCTCTTACTATCCTATAGGAAAATGTAGCCATATTAGGTGCCAGAAATTTTCGACTAAAAAAAAACAAAAATATTTAAATACATGACTATTTACATATATTTAGCTTTTTGCTCAGCCCTATACCTCTAATGACCTGTGTGTGAATGTTCAAGCGGTTGATGATATGGAATTATGAAGAATTTACAAGAATACGACCGATTTTCTGAGTGGCTTATTATGAATCATTGTTTCTAATTTATCACGACCGTGTAATTTCCTTAGCTTAAGT
>JAKGSA010000707.1:374171-498626 GCA_033558755.1 Philaethria dido
TCATTAAACAGGTCAAGTGTATTCTCAGTGCACTTTGTGTGCAGTCAAAATTGGAAACAACTAAATAAGCACCGACTCTTACATTTATACCAGCAAGTATTTTGAAGCCCGCAATTTTGTTCTTTCAGAACATCTGGTTGCAACTTGAAAAGTTAATTATTAAAATTAGCTATCAGATGTAAGAGGTTTCGTAATAGCATAAATTGTTAGCGAATTATAGTTTTTATCTAAATTTGTACGTATGTTGATAGAGATAAGGGCGGCGTTGAGTTCCGCAATACAATTCAATGACTTCGTACGGAAAGCTGAGAACAAAGTGTGGTCACTAAATTCTCTTTGGCTAACTGTGCAGGATAAATTCATTGTTCATTAAATTTTTAATTCTTCATTCATCTATTGTGTATCGAAAATGGAATTAAATATAATGTTTTGTATAACCAGATCTTTAAGAGTTTAGTTTGAAATTTATCCGAGGGAGAATCGTAAGTTACGACAAAAATATTTAGTTATGTGTACACGAGCGAGAGTGAACATGTGTATGTATGAAACACTAGCTTCTCTCAGTGTACCCAAAAAATTAGGGACAAGAAAATACAACTTATTGGAGATAGAGACCATTGTGGCGAAGTGGGGCAGCGTCTGACAGTAATCACGATGGTTTGTGGGTTCGATCGCCACTCGGGAGGAGGGGTGATTATATTAAAATTCCATTTTCTCGCTTTGGTAAGAAATAACGCGGCGTTGAGTTCCGCCACTTAACATGTAATGTCTCAATATTGGGCGAAAAGCGCAAAAAGGAGCGTCTCAATATTAGGTTTAAGTTATTATGACGTCGTCAAGACCAACGGTCTCATTTATATGTATATAACAAATACATAGAGATACTTCCGCATTCTCTCAGAATAAAAATAGGGATGAGAAGATAAAAATAAGGGTCTTCTTGGCGCAAGACAGTGTTTGACGATAATCACGATTAATTGTGCGCTCGATTACCACTAGGAAGGACTACGTGCAATTTCCTACTCTGGTGAGATAAAATGCAATGTTTAGTCCGCCACTTAATAAATAATAATAATACTTTATTGCACATACAATTTTACACATAGTCGTTATAACAATACATATGTCATGATAAAACGTTATGTGCAATGGCAGCCTTACATACTTACATACATAGCTTCACGCTGTATCCCGCATATAGCAGGGTAGGCAGAGGAAACCTAGTGTTAAAACACTCCGTTTCCCACAATCCGCCGAATTGAAGCATTTCGTGCTGAGTGGCGAAACTCAATGTCGCGCTTTGCCTTATTACCAAACCCAGGAAATGAAAAATTCCATTTTCTGGAGTGGGTATCAAACGCACAACCTGTCGAGTTTACAGTCGCACGTTTGTGCCTCTGCGCCACGACAGCCGTTAAGGTTAATGCCACACACAAGCCTTAAGGCCACACAAAGTCTCAATATCGGGTGAAAAACGCAGAAAGGAGTGTCTTAACACTAGCTATATCTAAATACTTTCCTATGCGAAAAAAAGTGTGTAGTTGTACAAAAAGCACCAAAGACATAAAGCCATATTCCGACTTTTTTACTTTTATCAGTGTAACAGAAAACGACTTTCCAGATCTTTCTAGGGCATATCAGTACACAAACTAAACACTTAACCTGCTTAAACCTTTTAGTTACCGGAAGTGTAAGTCTACTGCCACTTAGAAAATGGATGTCCTGTTTCCGTTTCCGTCTGGCGCCTCAAAGAGCTCACCCTAACACAACCTACCCTCTTCGCAAATATTTATAATGTATAGTCAACAATCAAAGGCGATTTGGGGGACGTTTAGCGAATTTAATGGTTGATAAAATATTTGGTGTACGACGTTACGTTTTGTGCTGTGTTTTTTTTTATATTCATAATTTAGATGCTTTTTGGACTACTATAGTAAGTTACATCTTGCTTTGGTTAAAACTCTTACATACAGTTGTTATAGCCTTTAAAAAGTTTTTGGAAATAATATTCAGGCATAGTACTTAATAAATATTTAGGAATGCATAAATAAATTCATCATAGCTGTAATCGATACCGATACCTCTTGGAATCCGGTCGCCTGCTCTAGCCAATTAAGCTATTAAAGTGTGTCAAAATTCTTATACGTATAACGTTGTAACTTGTGTAACTTATATTGATTACCCACAATATTAACGGGTAAACGGATTCAAAAGGTTGCGGGTTCGAATTTTGCTCCATTCAAGAAAACCTATATGTTTCTAAATATATATTTTTTAAGCTTTTCTAAAAAAAATATTCATATATAACGCTTAATATGATCACAATCCAATATTTAACGGTACCTTTAAATTCTAGACCTGTGGGAGTTACTTTGGAACACTAGCCGACTTTTCAAATAAACGAGTGAAATAAATAATAGCTACATCCAAAGCGAATTTCCTTGGGAGAAGCGAAAATAAATTGTCAATTGAAAAAGTGGACTGCGATTTGTTCGCGCTTATTCTGAGAGCACGAAGTGGTATACTAGCTCGACCGTTTCAAAGGAATATCATCCTTAAAATTGGAAGAATTGAAATCAAAATTCTATGCGAATTTACAACTGGACTAAGCTCAAATGTATTGTATTGGCTTGCTTTTAAGATGCTTCATCGTGAGAAATCGCAGTATCTCGAAGTATGTAGGTGCATTATACCTTTTGTTTGATTTCTATTTACTTTATTTAATTGGTCATTTCGTGATTCGAATACGTGATAGCGATTGTAGGTTAAAATATCTTATGTTTATTTATTTATTTTTTTTAACTTCACGCTGTAACCCGCATATAGCAGGGTAGGCAGTTCAACAATTCCGTTCCCCACTTTCCGCCGAATTGAGGCATTGCGTGTTGAGTGGCGGAACTCAACGCCGCAATGTGAATGAAATTCAATTCAGTGTCATTTTTGCTGTTATGTTTATTAATGATAAAATATGCTTTAATAATTGAATTGGTGAGTGCAGAAACAACGTAAGCCCGGATTTTCAAATTTTGGTGGTTTCTCTACTCAACACACATCTTGCCTTTCTAGTTTAAATTAATTACGAATTTTTGCTTTTATTGTGACTTACGTTGTTTCTGCACTCACCAATTCAATTATGGTACGTATTTTATTATTAGTAGTGATATAGAAGATTTCATTGCCTCCGTTTATTTTATAATAATACTCACCCCTAATAATAATACTCACCCTCACCTTGGTCATGTCTTAGGTATTGCCCCGAGGTATGTCTTCCTGCAATACGATGGGACAGCGACGGGACAGCGACAACACCCGCGCAGTTGATTAAAATGTTAGTTTTTTTAAATATTTTAAACTCAGGATAATAAAATTTTAACACGGCAAGATTTCATCTCGCGTCCATTGGATATAAGCATATTACGAGTATGCTATATATTTTCATATCGAGCATGCTATACAAATTCTAATAAAGTGTCACTTTTGTTGTTAACAGTACTTGTATAAGGACGGAGGAGTACAAAAATATAGTACACATGGAAAAAAAGTGCAGAAAACCAATATTTTTAAAATAATTTATCAGAAATACTTTAAATTTATCTTTATATTACTCACACTATATTTGTTTCATATATGTACACTTTTTAAGGAAATAACAAACATTTACCATCGAAATGCATATTTTAAACGTCAATAATGCTACTAGTTTTAAACAAAAAAATATTTATAAGCCCTTCTTTAAGCAACCTTAAATCGTTATATATCTTAAACTTTTATGTAAAATGAAAATTATTTACGCAATCTATTCAGCGGTACCCCACATATAAATCATCAAAATAAGTCAACGCGTTTGGTCCCTAGAACATATAGGTACAAACATACATACATACACAGATTGATAAACACATTACCCTCCTTTGCGTTGCCTAGTTGGGTAAAAAAACCAAACTGGGCCATACTTATATTCTACTGCATCATATTTAACAGAATTTCAACGATAAAATTCAATAAATACCTTACCTTTAAGTACATTTAAAGCTTCCAATGTAAATACATTTTTATCTCCCGCAAAAAATACTTGGAACTTCTGGATTTAGAACTTTTTATTTTCACTTGGAAAGAGATCCTATTAACTGCGTCTAGCGCCTTCTGTCTGTTCGGAGGTTCTTTTATAATTTTACTTTCACACCTAAACCTTTATTATCGAGGAGTTGATGATATTTTTTGATGATATATTATTTGATGATATTCTTTTTTTTTCAGACGAGTTATATTTCAAGACACGCCATTACCGACTTCTTGTATGAATTATAATTATTGTAAACTAGATATTAATCGGTATATCGTATCCCATTTGTATTCTGATGGTATATTGGTAGGGTTTCCTAAAAAGAAAAAAAACTTTGTGAATATTTTTTTAATAATTCTATGTATATTATCATATATTTTTAAATATTTGAATTCATGACTAATTTTATTTATAGGTAAGAAATAATAAAACATGTTATTAAAATATTCAGTATAAAAAAGATTCAGTTCGTCACTTAAATGTATATTTAATCCATTTTATAAGAACGTGACCGCAAAAACTAAAAAAGAACCATAGATACTAAATAACAACTATCTATTTTTTTACCATTTCCTATGTTTCTTTCAAAAGTTATTACAAAGCATTCATCTAAATCTACAAACTGATTCGAAAAGAAATCAGTACGAGAAAAGAACATGACCTTTACAATACAAAAGGTAGAATTACAATTTAAAAAAAAAAGACAGTTTAACATTAAAAATATTCATCATCTCTTGGTCTATATAATAGTCGGGCATCCTTACCTCTCGTTCAAATTTCAAAGAGATTGAAAGTCTTTGATAAAAAAGGTTCGATTTTATACAATCTAAAGCGATTTTTAGCGGTTTCCAATTCCTCGGTAAAACTGTAAAGCTTAGTGTAATAAGATATTTTTATGTTAATTTTATATTTGGCACGGTTACTGCGAAGTGGGACAGTCTCTTTAATCTTCTAATATATCGTTATATTTCTTTTACCGCAAAGCTAGGTTAGATCTCCACTCCACTCATTTTTTTATCCGAATCCGAAGCATTGCGTGTTGAGTTGCGTGTGTCGGAATTCATCACCAGGGCGGGGCAATTAAAATAATTTAAATATAATAATTTTGCCTTAAACTACCAAATTTTATTTATAAATTTTGTCTTTATGTCATACTTTTTGACATTAAAGTGATTATTTTACTGTTATTTTTTAATTTTGTCATTTACCCTATAAAAAAGGAACCCTAAAATCTATTAATGTTTAAAAAATGAATATGCGAGTCGATTTATCAACCTATTCACGCCTCATACAGATAATGTACATAAAATGAATATTTATATTTTCCTACGTTTTTTACATTATCAGTTAAATATCAAAGGGTTAATGTAAGCCTGTCCCAATATAGAGGATTATATCGATGTTCTCGTACTGGCATTTAGGGAACTCCATTACGTACCTAATGATTTGGAACTCTCAAGAGAATTCGTGTGTCGTACAGATATTTTTTACTGGTTATTATTATTAATAAAATTGGGAAGTCATGGTGGTACAGTGATTGGTTGTATTGAAATCATAATAATTTCAAATTAAGTCAAAACTTATAAAAAATAATAAACTTATTTTGTTTTGTTTTGTTTTGATTAAATTAATAATTTTTTTTTTATAATAAATTTGAGGCCACCGTAGCACAGAGGGACAGCCTCTGTATGTATGTTAAACGGGATAGTTGTGGGTTCAATTCTCAATCGGGGGAGTGATAATATTATGTAAATTCTTCCACTTAAAAAAATTTCCCCTTTCCCACCCATCCTTTCCCCAAAATGTGGTGGTTCCGATAGCGGACTACATTACTACTACATTGTCCCCCCTTCCATCCGTATCCTCTAGGTCGGCAACGCATCTACAACATCTCTGGTGTTGTAGATGTCTATGGGCGAAGGTAACCACTTACCATCAGGTGGTCCTTTTGCTCGCTTGCCATCCGTTATCAATAAAAAAAAAAGTAAAATTAAACGCGGCTTGAGTCTCACCACTCGACATGCAATATCTCCAATTCGGGCGAAAAGCTAGTATGTTATAAGCTGCTTTAAAAATTCAAAGATGAACGAAGAATTTTGCAGATTTTCTGTTATGAAAAATCATTTCCTATAAAGCCACTTTTTTGGCCCAAAGCAGTCTTGTATCTAAATTTTCTCGGGGCATTTCATTCATTTTCTAAAGAATTATGAGAGTGAGTGGATAGTAAGTGCACCTGAGCTTAAAATATTTTTATTATCAAAGTAATTTATTTCTAAGTTAGTAGGCATAGTAAGACAACACCTGATTGTAAGCAAGATTAGTTGCGAATTCGATTCTCACTCCACGGAATGAAAATATTAAGCATTTATAATAATTAATACTAGCGTCCCTATTGACGCGTTAACAACGCGTTGTCTTTAGCAATATATGTATATGTCACTTTATATAAACATGGATGTCAAATCATGGTAGTGTGTGTAACATTTATTTTGTTAATTTAATATATTTTTTATGCATTATATAAAAAAATATATTAACATCTGCACTCCTTCTCTATAGAAACTATAAGTGTGCTAAATTTCATACTCCTGTTTCCGCGTTTTTTTCGTAAAAAGGGGTACAAAGTTTTTGCTTAACCTATTGGTATACAAATTTAGTATTTTCATTCGTTCATTCATCGCTCTGGTAAAAAACTGTAACCTGTAAGGCGTTATTTTCACCACTCAGGACGCAGTGCCTCAATTCGGTGGAAAGTGGAGAATATACATACATACACACATACACACATAGCTTCACGCTGTATCCTGCATATAGCAGGGTAGGCAGTGGGAACCTAGTGTTAAGACACTCCGTTCCAAACTTTCCGCCGAATTGAGGCATTGCATGCTTAGTGGCGGAGCTCAACGCCGCGCTTTATCTTTTTACCAAACATGTGCAAAACGTTATGGAGAGCATAAATCTTAATAGAACGGAATTTCTTAACACTATGTTCTCAGGCTCCTTATACCTTCCCTGTTATGTGCGGGATATAGCGTGAAGCTATAAAAAAAGGAACGAAGTAATTAATCATTATTATTATTATTATATTTATTGTCATTCTACAGATTGACATACAATTATTAATATAATTGAACATCTAAAAACCCGATATGGTTTGAGCCGATGTTACAATTTAATACTTATGTTATGGGAATACGCAATTTAAAAATATATATTAAAAAGATACTTTTTGTTACACTTTTGTCCACTTCTGAGGGTATATAAGAAGTCATGGTGGCGAAGAGGAACTACATTTCACTGTAATGCCATTGGTTGTGAATTTGATTCCCAATCGGGGGAATGATTAAATTTATACGAATTTCAGTACTCCGCACTGGCAACTAAGCGCGGCGTTTAATTTCGTGATAAGTAGAGAACGGAGTGTCTTGACACTAGGTTCTCTCTACCTAAGGTAGCTATGCGGGATAGAGAGTAAAGTTTTTTTTTTATTTATAAGAACTTTTTGTCACCAATACTTTAGCTATCGATATACATTTTGAAAGCAAAAGAATAAAATTTAGGCTTTTATATTCTCTAGACAATCCTCTTGTGAAGAACTAACGAATCGTGAACTCGGATCATTGCTTAGAAACCGACGCAATTTATGCTGGCCAAATCAAATCACATGGGCCAAAAGTCTCTTTGTTAACATCTATCTTTTACTTTGCATATTTTAATGTCAATATCATTATATTAAATATTTATAGTAATTAATTAATATTTAGTATTTTCATTTCCTCGCTATGGTAACAAGGCAGGTATCAGCTTGGCGGAAAGTGGGAATAGGAAATTTTAAGAGAACGGAATGTTTTAACACTCGGTTCCCAAGTTCCCAGTGTCTTAGCACTAGGCTCTCAAGTTCCGTCTACCTACACTGGAGTGTACAGGATACTGCGTGAAGCTAAAGATATCTGATAAACTGATATTTATCAATCCGGTTAAAATAGATTCATTTAATAGTTATGTGTTATATATAATATTTGAAATGTGCTAATTAAATTAAGTCCTTTCATTTGGTACCTCACACGGTACCTATCAATATTTTTTTGGTTTTACTCATGGCGTAATTGCCTTTAGAAGGTGCCATATTGAATTAAGAGTGACGTCACATATCTAAGAACACTTGGAGTATGAATACCTATCTAGCGTCACCTTAATTATATAATTTGGTCCAGGGGTCTGAAGACATGAGGTAATAAAGAATATTACAAACATACATGATACGCGCGAAAAACATAACCTGCTCTGAATCTGACAGTCGAGTAAAAATATATATACGATACATAATCTAGTTGGAAGTTCAAAGAAAACGTAACTTATATTTTTTTGAGTATGTTCTTACGTGATATCACGTCTTAAGACAAAATTTACAATATTAGATTATTTCCAGATCTTCTCATAATTTATTTTTCTCGAGGAATGCTTATAAAAACTGTGTTTTTTCATCTAGATTCTTCTAAATAGAAGGCCAATATGCCTGGGAATAGATATTAAATTTCTACTATTTATCTAAAAAAAGTAGACTTCAATTTTTAGCTTCACGCTGCATTTTGCACATAGCAGGGTAGGCAGAGGGAACCTGAGAACCTGGTGTTAAGATACTCCGTTCCCCGCTTTCCGCCGAATCAGGCATTGTATGCTGAGTGGCGGAACTCAACGCCGCGCTTTGCCTTGTTATCAATATCAAACCCAGGAAATAAAAATATTAAACTTTTACATTTCCTGGAGTGGGAATCGAACCCACAACCTGTCGCGTTTACAGAAGCACGCTTGTGTCTCTGCGCCACGACAGGTGTTATTATAAATAATATTTCCTGATTTTTTGTACGACTTCATAAAAGGAAGAGGTTCTCAATTCGATTGTATTTTTGTATGTGTGTTACCGCATAACGTTTTACTGGATGAAACAATTCTAATGGTTCCTTTTTATATAATAGATATTGCTTCTGATGATGAGTAGTTTTTGAGTTATTCGTAATAATTTTAATATTTAGTGCATTTTATTTGAAGTCGCCTTTGTTAAAATCTTACATTTATTTTTTTATTAAAATAACTAGATTAAGACTAGATATAATAAATTTCTAGATTTTTAATTACAGGCTTTTGCTAATGCCATATATCAATGTCTTGGAAGATGGATTCATCTCAAAGTGATACGTCTACTTCTAATTTGTTAAAAGTAAGTATGAATTAAATTAAATAATATGATTATTTTACTTAATTTTTCAAGCTATTACTAATATGTTACAGATATAAATTTTGCATCAGTAGATTTTTATATAGAAACGATAATTATTTATATTATTATAATATGGCTAAATTACCCGAAATCTTTATAAATTGTAGTCTATGTGGGATTTTGATGTATAAACCAAATTACTGTCTAACGTCCGTCGTGGCGCAGAGGCACAAGCGTGCGACTGTAAACCCGGCAGGTTGTGGGTTCGATTCCCACTCCAGGAAATGGAATTTTTCATTTCCTGGGTTTGGTAACAATGAAAGCGCGGCGTTGAGTTCCGCCACTCAGCGCGCAATGCCTCAATTCGGCGGAAAGTGGGAAACGGAGTGTCTTAACAGTAGGTTACCTCTGCCTATCCTGCTATATGCGGGATGCAGCGTGAAGTGAAGTAAGTAAATATTTATTTTTTCCGCATCAGAGGGAGAGAGAGAAAGAGACTCTGACACACAGGAAGAGTCTAGTATCAAAGATCCATTTTCCACATTCCATCAAAAATCGAGACGTTATTAATAACGGAACTTAACACCGTGCTTTATTTTACCAGACCGGAGTTGTGAACATTATTTATATACAGTCATTTTCGCAAGTGGGTATCAAACTCAGAACCGATCATGTTTGAACTCCGAATTTGTACCACTACGCCACTATGGCTTTTTATAAATTATTGACTTTTTTAATAAAAATCTTTTAACTCAGGTGCACTTACTATTCATTCACTCTTACAATCCGTTAGAAAATGAATGAAATGCCCCGAGAAAGTTCAGATGCAAGACTGCTTTGGGATAAAAAAGTGGCTTCACAAAATGTTTGAATGACAGAAAATCTGTAAAATTCTTCGTCTTATCTTTGAACTTTTAAAGTAACTTATAAGAGACTCACTTTTCGCTCGAATTGGATGAAAATGGAGGCTTTATGTGATGAGTGGCGGACCTTACAGCTGCGTGTTCTCTTATTAGAGCGTAGGAACTAATAGCTTCACGTTGTATCCTGCATTTAGCGGGGTAGGCAGAGGGAACCTGAGAACCTAGTGTTGACACTCCGTTCTCCTTCAACAATTCCGTTCCCCACTTTCTGCCGGATTGCGTGCTGAGTGGCGGAACTCAACGCCGCGTTTTCTTTGTTACCAGACCCAGGAAATGAAAATACTAAATATTATTTAAAATTTTCATTTCTTGAAGTGTGAATCGAACCCACAATTTGTCGCGTTTGTAGGACAAGCTTGTGGCTCTACGCCACGACAGGCAGGAACTAATAATTTACATATAATCATTACCCCGAGTGGGAATCGAACCTACAACCAGTCAACCACATGTCATACGGTCTGACTGTAAATGCGCAAAAATAAAATGTTTCTACTACAAAATTAATGTTTATCGTAAAGTAGGTATTCATTAATTATATATAGAGCATTTAAAATTGAACTGAGCTTTCAAATTTCACAATTAATTTAATTACACGTCGTCTTTGTACGGTTTAATAAATAAATAATTAGTTCGCCATTGGTCCTGAATAATGTATGTCGGAGAAAAACAAAGCGATAAATTTATTTTTTGATTGTTTAAAGTGTTAATCTCACACTTAGAAAACAAAAATAATTTTAGAAAACGTATAAAAAATTGAACGCAGCGGGACTCGAACCCGCGCCCCTTGGAGACCGTCGAAGCGCTGTGACCACATGACTTAATGGTAAAAAGGTTTTTCGTTTCTAATAAAAAGCAGTTTTACGGTTTATCTCGCATGTAAGACAAAGTGAACTTAGTCTCAAGACACTCACACACAATTTGAGACAATGCCTGTCAGTGCAGGTGAAAATTTTTGTAAGGCAAGCCGGTAAATTTAGAGAAGCCGAAATATATTTAGGGAAGCCGGTCTTTTTTTTTAGATCTTTAAGACGTCAGATCTAGTATTTTTGCAATTTTATGTCCAATATTTTTCTGGCGACCTTTTTCTTTGGTCTCGTACTTGTACTTTTAAAAGATAGGCAAGCCGGTGGGAACGGTGTTGTATGGACGCCTCGCCACTATTGTCTGCGGAAAAATAAAAAAAATATTTTCGCGACTTTTACACGAATTAATTGAAACTATTTTAACCGGGTTAACCTAGTATTAGGAAATACGTTTTTGGAAACACGACGTTTCGAACACTTTACATTAGTCCGTGGTCACATGTAGACTGAGGTGGCATTCGTGTAGTTATTTCGTAATTAAATAATATTAAAAATTCAATAAATCAATTTTTTCCAGCTTCGTGCCTTGTCGCGTAGCAGGAAGTATGTATGTTAGTATATTGACACTAAGGCATTGAAATTAGCGACAATACACTCCGTTCTCCACTTTTCTCCTGAATACGATACATTGTCACTTTTCTATGGAAAAATAGTAAATACTCATACGAAAAAAGTTGAATAAATGGTAAAATTTTATGTTAGAACGCATACGAAACGAATTTAATACGGCACTAACATATTGAATAAATTCAAATACACACAAGTATTTCATAGTTCAGAAGCAGATGTTAAATAAACATTTTATTTATTTCACATTCCCATATTTTTACTGGTTTTCTTTTCAAAACTTCGACTTTAGAGTGATTTACTTTGTTTTTGTTCGCGGCAAATACTTTTTTGATATTTTTTTAAATTGAAAATTTCAGTTTTTGTACTGGAACGATCATAAAGTTGAATGTTTGAAACGAATCTGTTTGTTCTTTAAGTCTTTTGAATAAGATATCTGGCATATTGCGGCGGTAGTCTCCTTGGACTCAGATTTTACGCTTCTAAATAATATAATACAATTTAAATTGCTTTTGGCTTTATGGCGCTGTGGGTAGCTTTTTGTATGGAAAGTGTAGGTTCAAATCAATATGGTATTTACAATTAACATGTTAAGTGGCTAGTGTGAGTGTCGTGACACTAGGTACGGAGTGTCATGTCACAAAATGCAAAATATAGAAGATACGTTTAATGAGAAAATCCCTACCTTAGCAGGTTTGACTAGTAACAAAAAAAATTATCTAGTAAGACAAAACGGCGTTGAGTTCCGCCACTCGACACCCAACGTCACGATTTTAAGCGGGAAGTGGAGAACACACAATGATTACATACATACATGATTTTACACTTAGAGTTCTTGTTTTTTTGTGATGTACTTAAAAGTGTGAGATGACTAATTTTGTAAATTGTTTCTACGCCTGTCGTGGCGCAGCGGCACAAACGTGCGACTGTAAACGCGATAGGTTGTGGGTTCGATCCCCACTCCAGGAAATGGAATTTTTCATTTCCTGGGCTTGGTATCAAGGCAAAGCGCGGCGTTGAGTTCCGCCACTTAGCACGCAATGTCTCAATTCGTCAGAAAGTGCGGAACGGAGTGTCTTAACACTAGGTTCCCTCTGCCTACCCTGCTATATGCGGGATACAGCGTGAAGCTATGTATGTATGTTTCTAAATTATTATATATATATTAACAACTACAATTAGTTTCTATTATGTATTTAAAACATACTTTAATACGGAACACAAAAGAAAAACACTGTTTCCTAGCTTTTTGAGGTCGGCTAGTGAAAAACAGTTTAATAAGAAGTGTATGTAAAATTTGCATAGTATTTTTATGCAAAGGAAAAATAACGTAGATCGTAGAGCACTTGCACCGTCTGGTATTTTTAGCGGTACAAGAGCTAGAACACAGCGAAAATGTGTTGAATATTATGTTGTACAACCTCTTTTTTTTAACTTCACGCTGTATCCCGCATATAGCGGGGTAGGCAGAGGGAACCTAGTGTTAAGACACTCCGTTTCTCACTTTCCGCCGATTTGAGGCATTGCGTGCTGGCGCGCGTATAGTGGCGGAACTCAACGGCGCGCTTTGCGTTACATTCTCTTTCTATATATTATTTGTTAAGTACACGAAGAATGTAGTGACAATTTTCTCCACTTTTTAACCTACTTAAAAAAGGGGAGGTTATCGATATAATTGTATTTTTTATGTGTGCATAGCTCCTGCTAAATCGATTAAATCGATTTTGATGATCCTTTTTTTATATTATAGCTAATGCTTCTGATGCGGTAACATTTAAATTTAGTTAAGATATGACGAGTAGTTTTTGATTTATTCGTAATAATTTTATATTTAGTGCATTTTATTAGAAGTTTGCTGTCTTTATTTGTTATTTTTTTATTATTTTCTCTAAAGAGCAGACTTAACGTAAACGTAAAGGTTGTGGGTTCGATCCTCACTTGAGGAAATGATTATAATTAAATTATTTTCATTTCTCTAATGTGTGTCTATGTGGTAGTTCCGATAGCGAATTACTACATTGTCCTAACCTTCTATCTGTATCGTCCAGGTAGGCAACGCATCTACAACACCTCTTGTGTTGTAGATGTCTATGGGCGAAGGTAGCCACTTACCATCAGGTGGTCCTGCTCCTTTGCCTTCCGTTATGCATAAAAAAAAACCTAGTGTCAAGACACTCCATTCGCCGCTTTCCGCGTTTGTAGTTTCATATATTTATCTTAAACAGGCTTTGATCCCGCTACCTTTTAACACGTTGACCGCCGTATCACCCAGCGTTGACGCGGCGTCATCTGTAATATTTTACTATTGTGCCACGTCGACCACCGGTGACTGACACATCAAAAAACACAATAAACCACCTCAAAAAATATCTCAATACAAGTAAAATAATTGTTTTCCAACTAATTATCGTAAATTAAACCTAAAAACATTGAAAAATTCTTTGGATATTTTACCAAAATCTTATTGGCGGTCAACGTGTTAAGAGATATTCTTTATTCACATATCGTTATTACATTTACAGCTCTCTAATGGTTAATTTCGAATCTAGTTAGCTAAAACCACAAATACCTATTAATTACACACGTTAGCCATTACTAATTAGTGCAGGAATAGGTATAGCCTATTAGTACATTGAAAAGGCGTTCATTTAATATACGCATATACTTCATATATTTATATGTTAATAAGAAAATATATTACTATATATTAAAAATTATTTTTAAAATTGCAAGTTTTAAAGATAAAATTACAAGGCAAAGCGCGGCGTTGAGTTCCGCCACTCAACACGCAATGCCTCAATTCGGCGGAAAGTGGGGAACGAAATTGTTGGAAGAGAATGGAGTGTCTTAACACTAGGTTCTTTAGGTTCCCTCTGCCTATCCCGCTACATGCGGGAATCAGCGTGAAGTTAAAAAAATATATATATGTATATTATTTTCCAAGTTTTCATTCTAAATTATAATCTCCTCTCTGTAATTTATTTTTGGGAGGCAGTTAGAGAAATTTAGTATTGTTACGTTGAGCTCAAGTTTTAGTGCATTTTAAAGACATTGTTTACTAGTTGGCCGAACTCAACACTGGGTAAAAAACTGGGTAAAAAAAAGTGGTAAAATCCAATATTTTTTGTAAAAAAATAAATATTTACTAACACTGTCTTACCTTTAAATTATATTTAGATTTAAGTAATATACACGTTGCGAAGGAAATGCATATTTTTAGCGTCAATGGTACAAGTACTTTTATTATCTTAATTTGTTTAGAATTTAGACCTTTAGCCTTTGCAAATATTAAATAGATTATTAAGAAATAATTATGACATTATTTAGGCAAAAAATATATAGCTTCACGCTGTATCCCGCATATAGCAGGGTAGGCAGAGGGAACCTTGTGTTAAGACACTCCGTTCCCCACTTACCGCCGAATTGAGGCATTGTGTGCTGAGTGGTGGAAACTCCAGCTTTCTATATCCAGTAGGTAGTCTGCCTTGAACAAGGAAAGGGTCTTATATTTATTTGATCATTTATCAAGATCAATTTCCTTTGCGTGATATTTTCGTTATTTTTGTTTAGTTGGCTTACTTGACGAGCCATATTTGAAAAATTGAACTAAACGAATTTTGAAGAAACTTTAGAAGAACCTAACAGTCCTATATAAATGGAATGTTGTGTGATTATTAAGATGTGAGGTAACGTTACAAATAAACAAATAAAATTGTACACAACCGCACAGTACGCCACAAGCTTAAATACCATCCACACCACCTGGATGCGTGGCACTCCAGTACTGTGCGGTTTCGAAGGATTTTCCTTCCACGTGCCACTGAACTGTGGAATGGCCTACCTGCGGCAGTTTTTCCAGGTCGGTACGAAATGGGTACCTTCAAAAAGCGCGCCTACTCCCACCTTAAAGGCCGGCAACGCAACTGTAGCTCCTCTGGTGTTACACGGAGCCGTGGGTGGCGGGGATCACTTACCATCAGGTAATCCGAACGCTCGTTTGCCTTGTCCTTTTCATAAAAAAAAAATGTACATACATCATTTTAAAAAAACATATTCGTTAAATAAAAATTTCGGTTAAAACATAATATGAAAATGTGAAAGCAATTTCGGAGGAGAATTGTTTCATTTTCCCATACATATATAGTATGTACTTATTTAATGGAAGTGAACTGTGTATTTTATATGCATGGAAGGCATTTTTTATTTTGCTTATGTTAATCTACTATATTGCTCAGTTGTTAATTTATGAATATTTATGCGATGATTGTGGGTTTGATTATTGGTTGAAGTAATATTTATAGACATGGAATTTGCCACTCTATCCAAATAAGATTTGTTTTGTAATATAGATATGGAAATAACTCTCATAAAAACGTACAATGCGAAATATTCTTAAATATAACATGCTTGATTCATAAAAAGTGCAAAACTGTAGTACTCTACAAAACTCTCTACTCTTGGAAAAAAAGAATTACCTTCCAAGGACACTATCTACTAAGATAAATATTTTTAATTAGAAAGCATTTAATTAGAAAGCGATTGAAAATTTTTAACATTGTGGATCTCGAACCCACAAGATAACCATAGGAAGTAAGTTGTAACAAGTGTATAAAAAATTCAACATAGTTGGATGAGAACGTATGGCTTAGCGGTCAGAGCGCTTAGACGGTTTCCAAGTGGCGCGGGTTAGAATCCCGTTACGGTCAATTTTTTATACATTTTATAATTTGTTGTCTTTTTCTATGTTAATGAATAACGATTAAGACATAATAATATTTTTATTAATAAAGATTTTAGAAAAAAAAAATAGATTTTCAAACCTTAAAAAACGCTTATTTTCTTTCACTTGAAGTTTTCATAGTAAGGACACGTCTCCGGCTTCCGTAGTACCTCATTATATCGTGTCGCGGCAAGATTTGAAAACTTTCACGTAGAGTGTACTTTTTTCATTTTTGCGGCTTATACGAGTACACTGTCCAATAAGGAGCGCATTTCCTACTGAAAATTTCGTGTGAAATAGGAACTGAAGCTTTTGTTTTCTTAATAGACCCCTTCCCGGGTTGTAAAGCTTGGCTCGTTCGAGGCTATTTGCTCAGAATTATTATTTGCACGTTTATGCCATAATTTTAAAATTTCACTTCATAGTATGAATTTCCTGTTTAATATATTGTGTTTTTTGTTGTGCATGTTTGTTTTTTGTGTTCATATAATTTTTGGATTGGGAATGGTAATGAATACTATGCTAAAGGTATAACAGTTTCTAAAAGGTAAAAAATCATGAGTGAGTTAAGTTATTTAAGTGATAGTATGAAAATGATAGTACATATCATATATTATTATCACTCTTTTCCCTAATTTCCGTATATTGCTTATTGGATGAAGAACCAGTGCCTTAATTTTTTTACCAAAAAAGGAGAAATGCTTAAACCCTACTTCATATAATAAATGCGTAGATTATGAGGATACACGCAAAAACTACTGAACGAAAATGAATGAAACTTTACAATAACACATATCAGAATAACACATAAATAGCCTTTGTATTTGTATAATTTACTAGCTGTTAACTATTTTTGATGGCAAAAAATAAATTAGAAGGAAAGACATTGTATACAAATATTCAAATCATTTTGAGTAATTTTAATGATTTTGTTCATTTCGAAAATTGGTCGTGGAAGGTTTCTGAGTGGGTACTCAGAAACTTTCGTAGGGTAATGAATAACAATTTTGCTAAAGATCATCACATGATCAAATGTATGGTTCACGTTTCTATAAAGGACATACAGACAAACATTCATTTTTACATATGAAGAAGATAAAATATGAATTTACAACTACTACGTGCAATTTGATAATTGCTAACTACATTAGACGGAGTCAATAAGTCTTTTTAACCGACTTCAAAAACGGAGGGGGTTATCAATTTGGCTGTATTTACTTTTTTTTTGGCTTCACGCTGTATCCCGCATATAGCATGGTAGGCAGAGGGAACCTGAGAACCTAGTGTTAAAACACTCTCTACTGTATTTACTGGGGTAAACATTTTACTGGGTGACTCAATTTTGATGATTCTTTTTTTATATGATAGCTTTGTCCTTTTAATGTGGTCCCATTTCAATTTAGTTAATATCTGACGAGTATTTTCTAAGATTTTCGTAATAATTTCACTTTTATTGCATTTTGTTTGAAGTCAGTTTTCTTTTTTGCTAACATTTTGATTATTAAATAAACTAAAATATTGAATTCTAGATACTAATGATTTATTTCGAGACATGGATTATATCTATTTAAAGCTTTACCTTTTTACTTAAACGATGCATTATTATCCATAATAGCTTCATCTCAATCGGTTGACTATAATTGGTTTAAATTTTAATAGCAAATTTTGATCCATACATTAACTAATGAGGCAAGTTAAATAAAAGTTATAGAGTGTATTAATTTAATAATATATGATATAGATATGATGACTTAAGAACTGTCTAGCTTTGAAGGGGAAAAGTCAACTGTACTGTAAAAGGGAAGAGAACCTAATGTTAATACATTCTGTTTTTCACTTTCCGCTCAATTTAACATTACATTGCGAATATGTTTTATTAGATCGGAAAAAATTAAAATAATTTAAAAAAAGAAAAAAATATTGTTTTATTCTTGTTGGGTTTTGAACTCATCACCAGTTAAAGAGTACACTCCTTGGCCACTGTGCTATTGTGGTCTTTATAGGTGTCCAGGTTTTGTAATAAAAAAGTTTTCAGCCTATTTCTTCTCTCAAGATTTCCAAATAAAAAAAAAATCACCTAAATTCTCAAGCATTTACTTATATCTACTTACACCTTTTTTAACGTGAGGAAATCCGTAATGGATAACCACCCGATCGGGGACTCGGACGGGTTACGCGGGACTTCAGGCCGAATGTAAATGGGCCGTCTGTATACCCACTAAAATCTCACGGTGCTCCTCCTCTACCGCCACTAGCCGAGGCTACAGAAACATCGCAGTCATCCATGAATCCCGGCGATATCTACCAGGCTAATACAAAATTAGGAAAACACATCCATAAAGAACACTCTCATTGAAGTTAAATAAAATAACTAGGTTATTATATCAACATATGAAATAACTTGAGCTTATCTCTAAGGTACCTAAGTGATTTTCACTTAAACATGACTTGTAGCAACTCGGTACAAGCTACTTATAATTCAGGATTCATCACTGCTAGGGAACCAGCAATATTATTATGTGACTTTTTGATTCTTCTTAATGGAATACGAGTTCTATTACAAAAGCATATTACATTTTCATTTGAAAACAGAATTTTTTAATTTTCGTACATTTTGACCTATATATATATATATATATATAGGTCAAAATGTACGTACATTTTGACCTATGTATGAGCGTGGAACTGAAACGTTAAAAGAGAACGGAGTGTCTTAACACTATGTTCTCTGGTTCCCTCTGGCTACCATGCTATGTGCGGAATACAGCGTGTAGCTATAAAAAATGTTATATATATATATTATTTATTAATTGCGTATAAATAAACAAACTTGTTAGTAAATACTTTATAATAAAAGATTTTTTTGTATAGGTTATGGGATAGGTATAGTACCTAGAAGGCCGAGAACAAACCAATAAAACTTCATCTTTAGAATCATTATTTATTTGTTAAATATATGTATAATCTACAACTTTTTAAACTTTATAAAACTGTGTACTTGCTCTATAGCAGGGTAGTTAGAGGGAAGTTAGTGTTAAGACACTCCGTTTGCTGCTTTTGTCTGAACTCAAGATATTACATTCATTCTCAACATCTTATCAACTCAAGACATTGGTAACAAGGCAAAGCTCGGCGTTGAGTTCCGCCACTCAATACGCAATGCCTCAATTTTACGGAAAGTGGGGAACGGAATTGTAAGAGATCGGAGTGTCTTAACACTAGGTTCTCAGGTTCCCTCTGCCTACCCTGCTATATGTGGGATACAGCGTGATGTTAAAAAAAAAAGATAAGACATTATGTGTTAAGTAGCGGAACTCATCATCGCGATTACCAGAGTAGGGAAATGGAAATAATTTAAATATATTGTTTTCCCACAAATGGGAATCGAATCCACAAACAATCGTGCTAACTGTCAGATGCGGTCCAACTGAATTACAATGATTTCATGGATAGATGACGATAAATACAAAATTTAAACAACCCGATTTTATCTTACTAAAAATATTTGGTAATCAAAAAGAAATACTGATTACGAAGCTTATATTGTATTCTTGCTATTCATGTCAGAAAAATGATGCTCATAATCTAGTTAATTAAAATGAATGGTAGCTACCAGTGCCAGGTACTGGAAAAAAAGGTTTTCTGGAACTGGAAAAAAAGGTTGAAATAAAGTTATGTACGTATCATCGATTTATGTAACTGAATTGGTTATAGCATGTCGAATGTTGTTATTGGCTTCACGCTTTATACATAGTAGGGTAGTGAATGAGAATATAGTGACAATTCACTCCTTTTTAACACTAGGTTTACCTTTACACTAGCTTAGCCTTAACACTAGGTTCTCGGGTTCCCTCTGCCTACCCTGCTATATGCGTAATACAGCGTGAAGCTAAAAAAACACTCTTTTTGTCTTAGCATAGCAGATCATTTTTTTTTAGCTTCACGCTGTATCCCGCATATAACAAGGTAGGCAAAGGGAATTTAGTGTTAAGACACTCCGTTCCCCACTTATACAATTAAATTATACAATTTAAATTATTGCATTCCTCCGAGTGAGAATCGAACATTGCTATAGCTTTGTTACTTACTAATTGCGACAAGAGGTTGTATTAATTTATTTATTTATATTTCATATATGTATTTCAAGATATTTTCTTTAATAAATTGTAAACTATAAAGAATTCAAAATTTGGCAGCTAAACTAAACGATTTTGTTTTAGAATGACAGTTTTTTCAAGTTTGAATTGCAAAACCAAAGGTCCGTGAGAATAGTTTATTATTTTTCCAGCCTAAGCAGCCGAATTAAGGCATTGCGTGCTGAGTGGCGGAACTCGCTTTGCCTTCTTACCAAACACAGGAAATAAAAAATTCCATTTCCTGGAGTGGGAATCGAACCCACAACCTGTCGCGTTTATAGTCGCACGCTTGTGCCTCTGCGCCACAACAGGCGTCGATCCAGATGAAATTTTATAGTTTTAAAGCATATATATTAGAATATTTACTATACTATTTTAATTAGAATAATTATTATACTAGATTTACAAAGATTTGGGTAATTTGGCCATAATATAATGATAAGTATCTATAGCAAAAAACATCGCTAGTTTTTCATTAAGAAATATTTTTTTATATATAAATGAGTCTTTTCATTTAATTTGGAGTGAAAGAGCTAGAGCGGTCCAATTTTTTTGTTATAATTAAAAATTTTGTCACAAGTTTAACTAAATGTTATGCTTGAGTAGAATTGTTGAAATTTTTCCGTGAAGTATACAAAATGTTTAACTCTGTTTTAATTTAAATAAATTGCGCGGTTAATTTCTTAAGTGTTCATAGCATCGGGTATAGTGCGAATTTAGCTTTAAAGTTTTTATCACATATTCTTGAGCAGTTATACTAACGAGTTATGCAAAAAGAAGTTGATTTTTTGTTCGATTTAAACCGGTTTCCCCCCTTAATATTTCTATTTATATTGAGTTTTAAACGTTATTATACTGTTGTACAGTGAAACTGTTTCTCATCGTACTTAAGGTAAGTGTGGGTTCGATTACTTAAGAGAATGATTATATAGCTTTACCCTTTATCCTATAAAGCTGGGTAAGCAGAGAGAAGCTAGTAAAGTGACATAACGTCACTACTTTCTCCAAAAGCATAATATAATATGTCTTTCTCTGATCACTACATTATCCGTACATTTTTTTTCCGCATATAGCAGAGTAGGCAGAAGGAACCTGAGAACTTAGTGACGCTCCGTGCCCCACTTTCCGCCGAATTGAGGTATTGCATGCTGAGTGGCGGTAATCAACGCCGTGCTTTGCCTTGTTACCTAACCCAGCAAAATGAAAATACTGAATTTTTTACATTTCCTGGAGTGGATTTCGAACCCACAACCAGTCGCGTTTACAGTCGCACGCTTGTGCCTCTGCGCCACGACAGGCGTCATTCGTACGTTTTATTTTCTTTTGGATTATTACTTTTATACATACATACAACTTCAATTTCGCCCTGTATCCCGCAGATATCAAGGTAGGCAGAGGGAACCTAAGAACCTAGTGTTAGGTCACTCCGTTCTCTTAAGATTACCGTTCCCCATACATTTATTTATTTTTATTCTGTTACTTTAAGTAAGTAAGCTTAAACCTAGGATATATCTGGTTATGTATAAATATATAATTCCTAAAAGGCAAAAATATTTTCATTGCCTTTAACCGTGTGTATCTAAATAAATTAATATTATTTTAGTACTACAGTTACGTGACTTCGATAACGTTATTCTGTGTGGCTTTCCAACTGACATAGAGTTCGACAAGTTGAAATATTGGATACTAAATTGAAACATACAGCTTTCTGTATTTAATTTGCTGAAATTTTATTAAACATTATGTAAACAAGAAAATTTCAATGTTAACTCTTGTATATTTTTAGTATATTTTGTAATGTTAAAATAGAGAGAAGAGAGAATAAATGTACACTATGACAGGCACTCTGCTCTCTACTTTTCACCCAAATTCAGAACATGTGCATGTTAAGTTAAGTGAAATTCTACGCTGCGTTTTATATTACCGGAGCACAGAAATTATGTAACTTAAAATAACCCCGAGTGAGAATCGAATCTATAACTATCATATGCAGTTAGAAGCATTGTGCCACGGTAGCCTTTAGATTTTATGTATTTATAGCGTCATGATGTAATCCCGCAAACCCTACCCTGCGAGGGTAGGCAGAGGGAACCAGAGAATCTAGATTTGACACTCGTTCTCTTTTAACACTTCTGTTCCCCTCTTTTCGCCAAATTGAGGCATTGAAAATATTAAATATTATTTAGTATTTTCGTTTCCTGGAGTAGGAATCGAACCCACAACCTGTCGCCTTTATCGTCGCACGCTTGTGCCTCTACTCCACTATAAGTCTCTATTAAAACGATTAAATTTAATTACGTTTAAATATGTCAAGATTTGGAAATAATTAAATTCTCTTTCCTGTCTTGTGTTTTCTTTCTGTCTATTTTAGAGACATTTATAAGCTTGTGAATGATTTTGATTTTAATTAAATAAAGTAACGATTTAACAAATATTACAATTTCATTTATTGTTTAGGTAGAGAGAGAGCACGGACAGTGGAGGAGAACGTTAATGCGTATTTAAAAGGGGCCCCTAAACTTACACTTGGGCAGTAAGTCTGAGGCATTCTTCAAACAAGGAGTTTCTTCCCTTCTTATACATCTCCATATATTTCCGAAAAAGTATGAAGGGATTTGAAAAATCAGTAATATAGTATGTATATACTCGTATATATATAATATATTGCTCGAATATCCGTCCATCAATCAAATCCATCAATCAAATCTATTAATCAAATCCATCAATCAAATCCATCAATCAAATCCATCAATCAAATCCATCAATCAAATCCATCAATCAAATCCGTCAATCGAATCCGTCAATCAAATCCGTCAATCAAATCCATCAATCAAATCTATCAATCAAATCCATCAATCAAATCCGTCAATCAAATCCGTCAATCAAATCCGTCAATCAAATTCTTCAAACAAGGAGTTTCTTCACATACCATATCTCCATATATTTCCGAAAAAGAAGTATGAAAGGTTTGAAAATCAGTAATATAGTAGTAGCCATATATATATATTATATTTATGAATATCATCCATCAATCAAATCCATCAATCAAATCATCAATCAAAATCCCAAAATAATCAAATCATCAATCAAATCCATCAATGCAAATCTGTCAATCAAATCCGCATCAAATCGATCAAATCAATCCAAATGCTATCAATCAAATCGTCCCGATCGTCCATCAATCAAATCCAAATCCATCAATCCAAATCAATCAAATCAATCCACGCTAATCAATCCCTGCATCAAATCAAATCAATCAAATCAAAATCCATCAATCCAAATCATCAATCAAATCTATCAATCAAATCGTCAATCAAATCCATCGGAAATCCAATTTATCAATCAAATCCATCAATCCAAATCCATCAATCAAAATCCATCAATAAAATCCGTCAATCAAATCCCCGTCCAATCCAAATCCGTCAATCCAAATCCAGAAATCAGAAATCAATCAAATCAATCCGTCGTCAATCAATCGTCAATCAAATCCGTCAATCAAATCCGTCAATCAAATCAAAAATAAATCAATCCGTCAATCAAATCAAATCAATCCAAATCCGTCAATCAAATCGTCAATCAATCCGTCAATCAAATCCGTCAATCAAATCCCGTCAGAAAATCAATCCGTCAATCAATCCGTCAATCCAAATCCGTCAATCAAATCCGTCGGCGTCAAATCCGTCAATCCAAATCCGTCAATCAAATCCGTCAATCCCAAATCCATCCAATCAAATCATCAATCAAATCCATCCATCAAAGACTGCGGCTGATGGCTACATTTACCTGCACTCCTCAAAGTCTTCACGTGAGGCACGGTGGACTTGAATCACGCTTGAGTGTTGGGCTCGAAAGCCGTGTTCAGGGAGCATCATAAAATGGCAACTGCTACTCGTATGTATAAAATTAACTATTTAGAAGACCAGTTAATGGCGTATATTTTTAGTATTCGGAAATATTTTTTGGAGCCCGATGTTTCGAGAACACTTTTACTGGTAATCCGTGGTCACAGGTAGACTGAGGTGGCATTCGTCTGTCGCCCGATACCATTATTATATGTCAAACCCTACCGCCAACAATATGCGTCCTATATGGTTTTTGTATCTATGTGTTGTATATTGGAGCATGCAAGGGTGCTGTAAATTTTACGGGAACGGAAAAATCAGAGATTTCTCATTTTGTTGTTGATACTCAAATAAAAGTAATATGCCATGCATGATAAAGGGTCTCTTATGCTGAATGGCACTTTAAATCATAGCTGTTTTTAGGATTTATACAATTTGCGTAATTAAACTCCGTTTTATGCAAATTGTGTATGTGAAAACGGTGGAAAATGGGGAACGTAGTGTCAGGTTCTAGGTTCTCAGGTTCCATCGCCTATCAAGGTAGAAGCGAGAAGCTAACCAGAAAAAAAATGTATAAAAAAATAAAATAACACAAAATAATTCAAACGTGAGCCTACTCTGTGTGTTACTTAATAAAATTTTAAATTCGTAGTTTGAGCACTGCGGTTAAGAGTTTAGTATTAAAATTTTTACTTTACAACCACAAGCTGACACGATTTTGACTTCTATCTCTCAGTAATAAAGATTAAAATTGTTAAAATCGATAGAAATATAGTCCATTAATTCGATATCCAAAGGAACAAGGTATCTTGGAACGGATATTAATAATTCAAAACGTAGGAAACGCTTGAATTAAACAGTTTTCGCATAAGACAAGAGTGATGGGGGTAAACTTGTGGTAAAGAAGGCACGTAAATGTTAAATAACAATACGTCTCATAATAATGTATTATAGAATTTATGAGTCAATTTTATCAAGGTAATGCCAAAAATATGTATCCCTGTGAGGGGACAGGGTTAGAATACGATTCCCCTCCGCCGTTGGGTAGCGTCCCGTAAGAGGCGGGTATCCCAGTAGTTTGATGGTAGGAGGTTCTTCCTCCGTTTGGCTCGCGACCACTATCATGTCAAAGACGAACCGCCAAATATCTTATGATGTGTTCCGGTTCGATGGCATGTAAGCCAGTTTTTCCTCTTTCCCACCCATCCTTTCCCCAAAATGTAGTGGTTCCGATAGCGGAACTGTCCTACCTTCGGACATTGTCCTACCTTCCATCTGTATCCTCTAGGTTGGCAATGCATCTACAACGTTTCTTGTGTTGTAGATGTTCATGGGCGAAGGTAACCACTCACCACCAGGTGGTTCTTCAGCTCGTTTGTCATCCATTATCCATATAAAAAATATGTCTGCTGGTAAGAGTGTTTAAACACTAGGACCTAGTGTTAAGACACTATGTCCCTTTAGATTTCTTTATCCCACTTTTCGCTGAATCAAGGCATTGAATGCTGAGTGGCGGAACACCTTTGCTTTGTTAACAGAGAGAGGAAATGAATGTCGCACTCTTGTGCCAAGACTAGCCTGTCCTGTTATATGCGTAACAAAAAAATCGATTATTTATAAAAAATTAGGACATTTTTGCAGTCCTAGATCTGCAGTTATACTAGTTACGGTCTATCTCTTAGATTTTGAGAGTAAATTAAAATGATTATGCCTCAGCTTAGAAATATAAGTATTAGTATCTATTAAATATCTCATAAACTTATCGTAAAATTAGTACTCGCTGACTTGCCTTCTGTTTTCAAGCCTTTCGAATCAGTGATAATTGCCGGTAGGACTAACAATACTTTTTTTTTAATTCACACTGTATCCCGCATATAGCAGGGTAGGCAGAGGGAACATGAGAATCTAGTGTTAAGACACTCTGTTCTCTTACAACAATTCCGTTCCCCACTTTTCGCTGAATTGGGGCATTGCGTGCAGAGTGGCGGAAATCAACGCCGCGCTTTGCCTTGTTACCAAACCCAAGAAATGAAAATACTAAATTTTACATTTCCTGGAGTGGGAATAGAACTAACAACCTGTCGCGTTTACAGTCGCACGCTTGTGCCTCTGCGCCACGACAGGCGTTGGCTGACGCTGAAGTTGAAAATAATTTTCCATACTGAAAATAACTTTTTTCAATATACAAAGAACTTACTAGATTTTAGCGCTTGCGTATATTTTGCAGGTATTAGAATAGCTAAGAAACTCAGACTTCAAACACTAAGCTTGGCATTTTCAAAAAGGCGCTATAGAGCTACGCAGAGTTGCTAAACACAAATGTATCGAAGATGTAGTTATACTGGAAGCGAGTTTATTTTACTATTGCAGGACAAAGGCAAAGTTATTATCAGCTTCATGCTTTATCTCGCATATAGGTTAGTCGGGTTTAGGACATTGCGTGTTAAATGGCGGACGTAGCGCTATGTCATGCCAGAGCGGAATAATGAAAATATGTACTTTTTTAAGTATTATACAATACATATATACATACATTGCTAAAGACAACGCGTAATTAACGCGTCACCGGGGCCACTAATATAAATAAATATTTCTTCATTTCGTTTAGTCACACACGGCCTGACTAAACTACGATGGTGTTAACAATTTCTTCTTCATAAAAAAAAAAATATTTCTTGTTCTTTCTAGTATATTTAATTCTTTGGTATATGAGCATAATATAGCGTACAATAGAAGCTTATCGTATGTATGTACAAGTAACTTCTTAAATTACCTTATACTTTGAGGTTATAAAACGTTAGAAACTGTTTTGGCTATAGTACTAGTAGTGCAGTGTTTTTAAATCTGTAATTTTAATAGGGTAGTAGGTTTATTATAAAATGTGAAATAATTGTTCAGTTTCACGCTTTTTCCGTATAGTAAAGAAGTCAGAGAGTACCTAGTGTCAAGACACTACGTGTTCCAATATCTTCTCGATTTTAAGTGCCTTACCCAGAGCGAAGAAATGAAAATAGTTGAAATATATTCCCCTGGATGGGAATCCAACCTACAATCAGTGCTTACGTTGAGTGTGTTAATCCACTGAGCCATGATGAAATTTTATTATCTTATCATATTTTCTCTATCTGTATTAATAGTAAATGTGTTTAAAACGGCAGAACATGACTGTTGTGGGTTTGGTTCCTACCAGAGCCAATGTATTTATCTAAAATGTTGTTAGCACCGTTTCTAGATTCGCGATATGTCCAAAACTACGCGAGAAGTGAGTAAAAGAGTGACTTATAGTCTCTGAAGGATTTATGAACTAAATCCAGTGTCTTGGCACTATGTTTTCTCTATCTACCCTATATACAAACAGAGCTACAAGCTTGTTTGTATATAGCAGGGTAGACAGAGAAAACATTAAAAACACTTCGAGACATCGTTTTTACATATTTGGGAATACTATCTGCATTTTACAATCGCTCCAGATTAAAGGATTTAAGGATTAAAGGATCCAGATTGAAGGACATCGATTATTTATAAAACAAAAATATTTTGTTTTTTAAATAAGCTTGCTATAAATTTTTAATTAATACAGTAATTATAATAAAAACTTGTCTTCTCATTTTGTAACAAGAAAAAAAGTTATATAAAACTACTTTGCATACTATAAAACTGAATTAGTTTCAAATTTTATTCCACAAAACAAAACGAAAAGCGCCATTAGCGTCTTGAGAAACCGTAATTTAGAGTCTTCCACATCGTGTATTTGCTTGGATTAGTTTTATATGTGAAGAGACGCCACCGTGGCGCAGTGAAACAGTATGTGATTGTAAACACGGTGGTTATGGGTTCGATACATATTCGGGATAATGATTATATTAAATTACTTTGGTTTCTCCGCTCTGGTAAGATGAAGCGCGGCATTAAGTTTCGACATACAAACATGGAATGTCTGGAATTTGGGTGGAAAGCGAAGAACAGAGTTTCCACACTATATTCTCTCTGATTACCTATAAAACAAAAAAAAATTTTATATGTTTTGTCTCGTGAGTTTGTTGGTCATCTTGTATACAGCTAAGGAAAGACAAGGTCCTAGAGTTGAAATTAGCTTAGAATATGAAGTTAAGTACCTACTTACTAATACCCACCTGGCTATAAATATTTTCACACTAGATACTAATTTAACGATAAGTAATCGTTATATTGTGGGTCGATTACATAAAATCTTTGTAAATTACCTATAATTTTTATTTTTTTAACTTCACGCTCCTATTCTATTCTATCCTATAATTTTTATTTTTTTAACTTCACGCTGTATCCCGTATATAGCAGGGTAGGCAGAGGGAACCAGAGAACCTAGTGTTAAGACACTCCATTCTCTTTCAAAAAAATCCGTTCCCCACTTTCCGCAGAATTGAGGCATTGCGTGTTGAGTGGCTGAACTCAACGCCGCGCTTTGCCTTGTTACCAAACCCAAGAAATGAAAATACTAAGCTTTACATTTCCTGGAATGGGAATCGAACCCTCAACCTGTCGCGTTTACAGTCGCACGCTTGTGCCTCTGCGCCACGACAGGCGACCTATAAAATACTTTGATATATAAGCATATTACTATGAAGTTTCATCTAGATTCGTTAAGTAGATTTTGCCTGATAGAGTAACAAACATCCATCAGTCCATCCGCATTTTCGCATTCAGAAATAAGAAACATGCAGGCTACAGTTAATATTTAGTTTGCGTAATTTAACCAAAATATAATATAATATATCTAGTATTATATATATAAAAAAATTACCAACACGTTTCACATAAAAATCGCAGAAAAGTTAAGCATAAAAACATACTCAAAACGCGTCGGAGTGTTTGCCGTACGGCCTGTACTCAGGTGGTTAGACGCCAACGCTGAAGGCTCGCTACTACTATCGTTATCAAAATTAACAAGCCAAGTTATAAGCTGGAGCGATTTTTATTGTACTAGTGATTGTGAATTATTATGGATTTAAGGAATTATTGAGTTCGTTTTATACCATCGATCTTATCTGTAGTCTTTTCCTTAGAAACATTGTAATATATGTTTGAAAAATATATGTTAGGTATATATAGTACAGTTTTTTTTTTTTTTTTTTTTTTTTTAATAACGGACGGCAAACGAGCAGAAGGACCACCTGATGGTAAGTGGTTACCTTCGCCCATAGACATCTACAACACCAGAGATGTTGTAGATGCGTTGCCAACCTAGAGGATACTGATGGAAGGGGGGACAATGTAGTAGTCCACTATCAGAACCACCACATTTTGGGGAAAGGATGGATGGGAAAGGGGAAAATCTGG
The DNA here is from genome assembly GCA_033558755.1 of Philaethria dido. Lineage (NCBI taxonomy): Eukaryota > Metazoa > Arthropoda > Insecta > Lepidoptera > Nymphalidae > Philaethria > Philaethria dido. The sequence goes on from JAKGSA010000707.1 coordinate 403,820, forward strand.
CTTACATGCCATCGAACCGGAACACATCATTAGATATTTGGCGGTTCGTCTTTGACATGATAGTGGTCGCGGGCCAGTCGGAGGACGAACCTCCTACCACCTAACACTGTTCACTAAGTACACTATTTTTTCGATCTATGTGAAAGTCGGAGAAGAATGTGAAGTTAGAAAAAGTTAGTCAGTCATATTTTAGGGAAGGCGGAAAGGTCTATGTAAAATAATCTATCTATGTACCATATAAGTGACGAATTGCTAGTTTAAAGTAAAAGTAGATGAAGTGCGTAAAATATGCCCGCTGATCATGAATAGTTTTAGTAGAAGGTGTTACAACTATATTTGTACTTGCAATTTTCGCAGAAAATATTGGTTTCCCAAAAAAAAATAGTCTCGAAAGTTATGGATATGGATCTATATCCATAACCTTTTACTTACCTATTTCATTAATGGTTATTAAATTATTTAATAACCATTAAATAAATAACAATCCTATTTCTTACTTTCGTATCTACGGTTTGATAAATTGATAAAACGGAGTGTTGAGTTCTGTCACTTAACACCTATGGTTGTTGGTATTTCAAGTAAAAAATATTGAACCGAGTCATCACTCGGTCACAGTATTAATTATATTTATTTTTTGTTATGCCATGATCACACATCGGTGATTTTAGTAATTTCTCTTTTAGCTTGTCCCGTATACCAGCGCTCAGACTGTAAGAGTGGTGTACATGACCTATTCAGAGCTTTCGACGTGAAGCTAATGTATTCTTATGTGTGTTTGTTCTTGTCTGGTTCTCCTTACCATGCCTCAGATGTTTGATGAACTTCTCAACGTAGCTTTCAAAGTTTGCACACTATTTCTTGTAAAGCGCGGAAGTGTAACTGTTTTGTTAGGATCAGACATTTATTTTTCACTTTGGTATAAAAATATATTTTGCATGTGAAAATGAGAATATGACTTGTGGCAATATGGTTGGGATGAATGATGTGGATTCCGTTATAAGCTAAGGAATTAGGTCATTTTTAAAAAAAAATATAAATAAAACGCCTGTCGGGGCGCAGTGGCACAAGCGTGCGACTGTAAACGCGACAGGTTGTGGGTTCGATTTCCACTCCAGGAAATGTTAGTATTTTCATTTCTTGGGTCTGGAAACAAGGCAAAGCGCGGCATTGAGTTCCGCCACTCAGCACGCAATGCTTCAATTCTCAAATGCTTCAATGAAAGTGGGGAATAGAATTGTTGTAAGAGAACGGAGTGTCTTAACACTAGGTTTTCTGGTTCCCTCTGCCTACCCTGATATATGTGGGTTACAGCGTGAAGTTAAAAAAAAAAGTAAATAAATAAAAATAATACAAATTATTAAATTGTCAAAGCAGGGCAGTGATTGATTTATTTATTTGCATTTCTTCGCTCTGATAACATCGTGCGGCGTTGAGAACCGCCACTTAATACGCAATGACTTGAAAGCGACGACTGGAGTGTCTCAAGACTAGGGTCACTGACAATCATGATATGTTGGAAAATGTTTCTTCGTTCTGGTAACTCAAAGCGTTGAGTTTTGCCGTTCAACACGCAATGTCGTGATGTCGGGTGAAAAGTGGAGAGCGCAGTATTTTGACAATAGGCTCTCTCTCTCTGACTACTCTGCTATGTATTTGAAAACGTCAGGCTGAAAAAAAAACAGTTCATCTCTTCGATTAATTCATTATACTAGAGCTCCAGTTGACGCGTTAACAACGCGCTGTCTTTAGCGATGTATATGTCACTTCATATAAACATGAATGTCAAGCCATGGTAGTGTGGGTAGCACTTATTTTGTTAATTTAATATATATTTTATGCAGTATTAAAAAAAATGTTAGCATTCTGCACTTCTTCTCTATATAAATTGTATGTGTGCCAAATTTGATGCTCCTCCGTCCGCGTAATTTTCGTAAAAAGGGGTCCAAAGTTATATAGATGCTGTATTACTATCAAGTTCGAGTAATATTTTAAACCCCATTTAGACTGTCATACAACACTGAACTCCTTCTATTTATAAAAATATTTAATAAATAACATCTATAATCCACTTACGTAGTTTAACGCTGCCGATCATAATTTTTTACATAAATAAAAACCCACTATAATCACGAAGCAATGTAAATTGAGAAAATCCCAATAGCACTGAATATCTAAATATGAATACGAATAAAATGAATAGAAAGCTACTGAATGGGTACTGAAATAAAATTATCTAACTCAAAGACCTTCCCACTGAGTGGTTGCATACATTTCATAGGTAGAAATAACCAAAAAGTTACCCTCATTGCATACAAAATTGAATGTATGTTTTCGATTCGTAGTAAAAATACTGGGCCATCTGCATTGTAAGGCAAAGCACGTATTATTGTAATAAGATTTTGCCACGTGGATTTTGAGACAACAAAATTTGATTTTGAAAGGGGTTTTCCTTATGTTATTAGTTTTGTTTTTTTAGCTTCACGCTGTATCCCTCATAGAGCAGGGTAGGCAGAGGGAACTTGAGAACCTAGTGTTAAGACCTTCCGTTCTCTTACAACAATTCCGTTCCCCACTTTCCGCCGAATTAAGGCGTTGCGTGCTGAGTGGCGGAACTAAACGCTGCGCTTTGCCTTGTCACCAAACCCAAGAAATGAAAATACTAAACTATTACATTTCCTGGAGTGGAAATCGAACCCACAACCTGTCGCGTTTACAGAAGCATGCTTGTGGCTCTGCGCTACGAAAGGCATTAATGTTAAATATGTTATTAGTTTTTTTTTATTTTCATATTGAGGACACTGAATTTTAGAGTTCCGTTACTTAGCGCGCAATGTCTCTAGCGGGAAGCAGCGAACGGAGTGTCTTAACACTACGTTTTCTCTGACTACCCTTCTATTCGGGGTAAAGCATGAATTTGTTTGTTTTATTTTCATGTGTTTTCTTTGATATTAGGGATCAAAGATAGCCTATTAGAAATATTTTTTCAGTTTCACGCTTTTTATCACATAGAAGAGTAGTTATAGAGGAAGAAAAACCGTTTTCTAATTTCCATCACAGCACTGAGTGACGGAACTCAAGGCTTTGTCTTCCCACAAATAGAAAAAAAAAAATATATTCCTCTGGATGGAAATCGAACCAACAATCGATCATGTTTAATATAAAACACAGTCCCACTGCGCCATATATGACATTTTTGTTTTTTTTTATACTTTTTAAAATAATTGACGTCTGTATGATTTCATTTTAAGTTATAACTATAGAAAAAAAATATAAATATATATTACTTACTATTCAAATTTCGAGGAACTTACGTAATTTATATTTAATGAGCCAAATTCCTAATATAATTCATTTTTCTTTAATATAAATAATATTATGTTTTTTCATCGAGTATTTATGTCTTTAAAAGATTTATGTCGCTTGTACGCTCAAACTTTACTCAGGGGAACGTTTATGTTTTTAATATAAATATTCCTTTGGCTTATTTCAATATACTAGTACCCCTGTAGACGCGCTAATAGCGCGTTGCCTAGCAACATATATGTCACATTATATAAACGTGGATGTCAAACCGTGTTAGTGTGTGTAACATTTATTTTATTAATTTAATATATATTTTATGTATTATTTCAAAAAGTTATTATCATTGTGCGCTCCTTCGCTATATAAACTATAAGTGTGCCAAGTTTCATGCTCCTCCGTCCGCGTAACTTTCGTAATAAGGGATACAAAGTTTTTGCTTCACGTATTAATATATAGATATGGCATCCTATTTTATTACACATCAATTATACATACATATGTATGTATTATTACTAATTAGCCATGTATGTACATAGCTTCACGCTGTATCCCGCATATAGCAGGGTAGGCAGAGGGAACCTAGTGTTAAGATACTCCGTTCCCCATTTTCCGCCGAATTGAGGCATTGCATACTAAGTGGCGGAATTCAACGCCGCGCTTTGCTTTGTTACCAAACCTAGGAAAATGAAAAATTCCATTTCCTAGAGTGGGAATTGAACCCAGAACCTGTCGCGTTTACAGTCACACATTTGTCCCTCTACGTCACAACAGGCGTATTTACATATATGTTTGATACACAATTTCTATGAAAGAGCGGAGAAAAGAGAACGAAGTGACATTATTCTCTTTATATGAACTCAAGCTTGTGATATTGTATTCGAAACCTGGACCTCGGCTTAGCAATAACATGAACTAACCACCGAACTAACAGGAATAATAGATATATAATAAAGACTGCCTGTTGACGCGTTAACAATGCGTTGCCTAGCAACGTATATGTCACATTTTATAAACATGAACGTTATGGTTGTGTGTGTAACATTTATTTTATTAATTTAATATATTTTTTGCATTGCATGTTAGATTTTTCTTATATATTTTATTTATTAACAAATATTTATTTATATTATAATAGTAGAATATTAGGATAGTTAAATAATAACAAAAAAGATAACCAATACTGTTTTTATTCAAAAAATATTGTAGCATAATCTACCTTCAATATCAAAATTATTCTAAAAAGACATTATCATTGCACTCCATCGCTGTGTAAGTTATAAGTGTACCAAATTTCATGCTCCTCCGTCCGCGTAACTTTGTACCCAACAAAGTTATTGCTACACATATTTATATATATGTAAGATAAACAGATAAAAAATACGTTATAAACCTATGTAATTTCTTCAGTCATATTTCAAGCGAGCCCGAACAGTTCTGAATTTTCTGTAAGAGCTTCTCAATTGAGCTGTCAACATCGTGTGTTCCATTCATCACAACCATTCGCAGTTAGGGCTACCACTAATAAAAAATAAAAAAAAAACTATATATTTAAATTTTATTTCTTCAAATTGTCACAAATATAGAGATATCTATAAAAAACTAACTATGGATTTAAATTGGATAGTAAAAACTAAGTTAGGGTTTCTGGCTTTATTATACTTTGTGAAACCAGATTAAACCAAATTAAAATAAATGAAACATACAGATATGTAATATATGTACATACTTGGATATTTATCGTTATATAATAGCTAAATTACTCTAAATCATTCCCCACTTTCCGCCAAATTGAGGCATTGCGTGTTGAGTGGCGGAACTCAACGCCGCGCTTTGCCTTGTTACCAAACCCAGAAAATGAAAATACTAACATTTCCTGGAGTAGGAATCGCACCCACAACCTGTCGCGTTTACAGTCGCACGCTTGTGCCTCTGCGCCACGACAGGAGAGAATCTAGAATATAGAATCTTAACACTAGGTTCTCAGGTTCCCTCTGCCTACCCTGCCATATGCGGGATACAGCGTGAAGTTACCCTAAATCATTAAAAATTGTAATCTATGGATTATTCTGATGTGTTTACTACATATATGATCGAAAATTATTATATGAATATTAAGCAATTATTAAAAAAATATTATATAAATGAAACTTAATAAATAAGGACGAATATGGCACTAGAGATAAACCTGAGTGGTTTTTTGTAGTGTTAGGTATAAAATAATATTTGTAAATTTATTAAATAATAATAAATTGAAAAAAAAAAATGTATGTATGTTTAATGTTTCATGTAGATCTGTTTAGTAGTTTCTGCGTGAAATAGTAACATACACCATCTATCTGAACTTTTTGGATTATGTTCATACAAAAAAAACTATCTGAATTGCATTATAATTGTATGAAAAAAGACAAGAAGATTACCGTAAGTATGCCGTTCTGTTCACTTTTTATATTGGATATAATGTGTTAGAATACTTAAATTACGATATCGAATACAAATTCTATTTTAATTTTTTTGTTGCAACGCTTAGATTTTTATAACATTTTTAAAATGTATAATTTATACTATTTATATATAAATAGGTAACGCGTGCGACTGTAAACGCGACAGGTTGTGAGTTCGATTCCCACGCCAGGAAATTATTTTTTTCATTTCATGGGTTTGGTAACAAGGCAAAGAGTGTTGAGTTCCGCCACTCAGCACGCAATACCTCAATTCGGCGAAAAGTGGGGAACGGAGTGTCTTAACACTAGGTTCCCTCTGCCTACCCTGCTATGTGCGGGATACAGTGTGAGGCTAAGTAAGTAAGTATAAATAGGTTAAGATATAAAATACCTTTATTTTATGTATATTTTGGAGGTTTGTTTTATAGAGAGTGATATGAAAATTTATAAATAGCGTCTAAAAAATGTTGAATATGATTAAATATACAGTGTTTAGGAAAACCTGAAAATGTCCATAGTGAAAGAAAAGTATTTAAAAAAGACTTTTCAACGGAAAATGATAGTTTTTCAATAATATTAGTAGCAAGATTTAAGAGGCAGTCCTTGATACATTTTTTTTCTAACATTTGATAACCCTACCCATCTCAACTGCTTTGGGCATTCCATATACCACCTAGAGCTATTAGATAAACTTGTAAAATTGAGAACTCTTTGTTTCTACTCCTCATCCTTCTGTAAGCCTTCAAGAAATATTTTTTTTTATTTTTGTAAAAAAAAGTAACTTTCCGCAAAGCAGGGTAGTCAGAGTGAGCCTAGTGTCAAGACACTGATTATCGCTTTCCGTCTGAATTCGAGTTAAGGTGTTACGTAGCGGAACTCAACGCAGTGTTTTGCCTCACAGCGAAGTAATGAAAATAATATAAATATAATCACTCGTGATAGGTTGTGAGTTCGATTCCCACAATAGGAAATGTAAGGTTTCGTATTTCTATTTCTTGGGCTTGGGAACAAAGCAAAGTGCGGCGTTGACTTCCGGCACTCAGTACGCAATGCCTCAATTCGCCGGAAATTGGGAAACGAAGTTGTTGAAAGAGAACGGAGTGTCTTAACCCTAGGTTCTCAGGTTCCCTCTGCCTAATCTGCTATATGCGGGATACAGCGTGAAGCTAAAAAATAAAATAATCACACCCCCTTATGGGAGTCAAACCCACAACTAATCACGTTTTTCAATCAAACGCTGTCCCAATGCCGATTCGCTATGGTCTCAATTTTATACACTCCTGTATAAACAAGCAGGTAGAAACTAGAGTTTACATTTTCTCTCTTCCACTTTAGGGCAAGTAATAGATAGCGGAGCTTAGCGCCGCGCTTTGTCATACCGGATTGTAAAATTAGAAGTAATTTAAATATACACATTTCCTTAGTGGAAAAGTCTTTCAATGAGTACAATGGAAATGGCAATACAATATACGTAACGTAATAATACGGACTTTTGTATAAGCTTTATAGCTTACATAAAGCAATTATAATCTATTTCTACATTATATTGTTAAAAAAGTCGATAAAGCTTTTTATGTTAGGAGAGTCTGTTTTAAATTATGATTAAATTATATTTTGCTATGTTTTTCTTAATACATACATGAATAATACACAGACAGACAGGTTGTAGGTTCGATTCCCAAACCAGGAAATATAAAATTTAGTATTTTCATTTCTTGGGTTTGGTAACAAGGCAAAGCGCGGCGTTGAGTTCCGCCACTCAACACGCAATGCCTCAATTCGGCGTAAAGTGGGGAACAGAATTGTTGAAAGAGAATGGAGTTTCTTAACACTAGGTTCTCTGATTCCCTCTGGCTACCCCGCTACATGCGGGATACAGCGTGAAGTTAAAAAAAAAAAGAAAAAAAGTGTTTTAATTAAATTTAAATGTGGTCCACATTAGAATTATTCGCTATAATAACCATAAAAGTTTGTTCATCCACTAAAATGTTATGTGGTAACACACAAAACAAATACAGTTGTATTGAAAACTTCCTCTTTTTTGAACCAGTGCCTCCGTTCTTATGACAGAAAGTAGCGTTAAGTTTCGCCATTTAACATGTACCATACCGTACGTAATACCTTGATTACGTGCAGAAATTTTCAAAATACTTTTTTTTTGGAACTTGTATAATTCTTCAATTATAATCACTTATCGAAATATATTTGACAAGAATAAAAAGTGTCCAGTTATGATTTATATATTTATACGAAAAGCAAAAACTGTCGACCCCTTTCTATAAAAATTACACGGATCGAGGAGTATGAAATTTGCCCTAGTTAATGTTTATATGGGCAAAGGAGAGCAGAAAATCTATATTTTTTATAATAATACGTTGGAAATATATTAAAATTACAAAATAAATATTACACACACTACCATGATCATATAACTACGTACATACATAGCTGCACGCCACATATAGCAACTATAAAACACTCCATTCCCCACTTTCCGCCGAACTGAGGCATTGCGTGCTGAGTGGCGGAACTCAACGCCGCGCTTTGCCTTGTTACCAAACCCAGGAAATGAAAATACTAAATTTTACATTTCTTAAAGTGGGAATCGAACCCACAACCTGTCGCGTTTACAGTCGCTCTATCTTAACACTAGGTTCTCAGGTTCCCTCTGCCTACTCTGCTATATGTGGGATATAAAAGAGAGATTATAGTATTAAAAAAAACCAATCAAATAAAATGAACAAAAATGTAATATAATTACGAATAACTCCAAAATACTCGTCACATCTTAACTATTTTTTTTTTTTAATTTTTGAAATGTAATCACATATTAACACTAGCTAGCATATAAAAAAGTAGTAAAATTTGGTTCACCCAGTAAAAAGTTACATGGTAAAAGACATAAAAAAAGTCAAACTGAGAACTTCCTCCTTTATGAAAGTCGGTTAAAAATCGTTTTCACTAAGCCAATAACTTTTATCACTTATGTGATAATAAGGACATTCTCTGAGAAAAAAGGAATGATTGATAACACACGTTTGACGTCAAAACAAACAATCCAACAAATAATGTGGAAAAGGAAAAAATGGGATCATAACAAAGGTCGTGGCGCAGAGGCACAAGCGTGCGACTGTAAACGCGACAGGTTGTGGGTTCGATTGCCACTCTAGGAAATTAAAATACTAAATATTTATTATAACTAGTGTCCTTATTGACGCGTTAATAACGTGTTGTCTTTAGCAATGTATGTATATATCACTTTATATAAACATGGATGTCATACTCATGATGTGTGTGTAACATTTATTTTACTAATTTAATATACTTTTTTTTGCATTATTTTAATGTTAGCATTCTGCACTCCTTCTCTATATAAACTTTAAGTGTGCCAAGTTTTATGCTCCTTCCTCCGCTTAAATTTCGTAAAAAGGGGTACAAAACTTTTGCTTTACGTATTTATGTATAGATTAATATTTAGTTTTTACATTCCTTCGCTTTGGTATCTAGTCAAAGCGTGGCGTTGAGTTCCGCCAATCAGCACGTAATGTCTTAATATGGTGGAAAGTGGGAAACGGATCATAAGAGAACGGAGTGTCTTCACACTAGGTTCTCTCTGCCTACCCTGCGGTACTATATGCGGTATAGAGCGTGAAGTTAAAAAAGAGCAAAGAAAAAAATGATATCATAACAAAGGTTATATAAATTGAGGTCACATTTCACTTGAGTTTAATTTCATTTTACAAAAGAATAAACGAAGAACAAAAATATATGGGGGTGGTTTAATTAAAGGTATAATATATGTAATTGTGTACAAAATGTTAATTTTCCGGAGGTACTCTTTGTTCGAAGTATTTTGTAAGAGCAATTTAAATTATAGCTTCACGTGATATAATCGAGGCCATCGTGGCGCAGTGGGACTACATCTGACTTTAAGCGTGATTGGTTGTGGGTACGATTCCTGTGAAGGGACGAGGTTAGAATACAATTCCCCTCCCAATTTTTCATTTCCTGGGTTTGGTAACAAGGCAAAGCGCCGCGTTAAGTTCCGCCACTCAGCAGACAATGCCTCAATTCGGCGGAAAGTGGGGAACGGAGTGTCTTAACACTAGGTTCCCTCGCCTACCCTTCTATATACGGGATACAGCGTGAAGCTATGTATGTATGTATGTATGTAAAAGAAATTATTATACTTTTAAATATTACAGTCAATTACTCAACGCTGCTAACAAGGCTGCTAGTTTTTGTAACTAAATATTTGAACAGTCATCCACAATGGATTGTGCTGAATTTTTTATCAAAGTATTAAAATTCAAATAACAAGATGATGTATTGAAAATGTGTAATTTTAATATTATATTAAAATAAAATTTTGGATTTTTCTTAACTATAGAACTACTCGAGCGATGAAGTAAGTATTGATTTTCACTTTTTTTTATTTTTAGCTTTACTCTATATCCCGCATATAGCAGGGTAGGAAGAGGGAACGTGAGAACCTAGTGTTAAGACACTCCGTTATTTTTCAACATTTCCGTTCCCTAATTTCCGCCAAATTAAGGCATTGCGTGTTGAGTGGCGGAACTCAACGCGGCGCTTTGCCTTGTTACCAAACCATAGAAATGAAAATACTAAATTTTACATTTCCTGGAGTGGGAGTCGCACCCACAACCTGTCGTACAAACGCACGCTTGTGCCTCTGCGCATCGACAGGCATTAATAAGATAGAAATATATGTAAATACAACATAGAATAAAAACAAAGTATTTTCTTAATGCACCAACAAAAATTTTCCATAAACTTTGGGAGGATATTGAAAAATTATTCTTTTAATCAAGAGAAGATTTAAAAGACGCGCTCAGAATAAACTTGTGTACGCCCTTTGCATACTAAACAATCAATTTGCAGTAAAAATATTTGACATAAAGGAAAGAATTTCATTTTAACTTTTGTGAGTGATGTCGCTTACACAATTTTGGCCAAACAAAGAGGATTTCGAAATCTTTGCTCTTATAAACATTGTTTAATCTATATTTTTTTGTTAGGAATGATGATTTTTAGAATTGTTTACGCGTAAAACACTTGTTGCTGTAGTCACTTTAAATTGTAATATCTATTTTATTAATTTAATTCACGATTATTGTGTTGAACTCCTTCTGCATATAAAGTTTATTTACTCCTTTTAATATTATTATGATACAAATTGACACGACTATCATATATATACATATAACTCCGTTCTCTTACAATTATCCCGTTCCCCGCTTTCCGCCGAATTGAGGCATTGCGTGCTGAGTGGCGGAACTCAGCGCCGCGCTTTGCCTTGTTACCAAACCCAGGAAATGAAAATACTAACATTTCCTGGAGTGGGAATCGAACCCAAAACCTGTCGCGTTTGTAGTCGCACGCTTGTACCTCTGCGCCACGACAGACGTTAAAATATAAAAATATATTTAAATGTATCTTTTAAAATATCTTGCCGTAGAGTCATTATACTATTCAGTCGCTTAGTGCTTGTACTAGTGGAAAACTGGAGTGATTTATTGCTTACTTTTTTTGAGCCTGTTTCAAAATAAAATAAAATTACATTATATAAAAAAGAAAATATATAATTTTTCCATGAAGTTTGAATTAATTTTGTGTTTCGCTTCTTAACACTAAAACAACTTGAGTGGTCAAGTGATCGTTCTTGAATATAATTAAAATTATTAAAGATATTTTTTCTCTTTTTTTTATTTTTTTTACTTGAAAATGATTGTTTTGTTTTTTACTTACTGTCTGCCATTTTCTTTGCTAAAACAGTTACACTAAAACAGTTATATAATAACGAAAAAATCGTGCGGTAAGTAAAAAAATTAAACCTTAAATTTGACAATTTTGTAAAATATCAAAATTCAAATATAAGAGAAGTTTTTTTTTTTTTATATTTATTACATACATACATACATAGTTTCACGCTGTATCCCGCATATATAACAGGGCAGGCAGAGGGAACCTAGTGTTAGGACACTCTGTTCCCCACTTTCCGCCGAATAGAGAGACGCATTGCGTGCTGAGTGGCGAAACTCAACGCCGCGCTTTGCTTTGTTACCGAACCCAGGAAATGAAAAATTCTATTTCCTAGAGTGGGAATCGAATCCACAACCTGTCGCGTTTAGTCACACGCTTGTGCCTCTGCTCCACGACAGGCGTTTATATTTATTCACTTAGAAAATATTAAAAGAGATATTATAAATTTTAATTTGATTTTGTATTAATCATGTGACTCTATTCATTAAAACTCTATATGACTTTATTAATAACAATTTCTACTTATGTGGAAATATCCATCTTTCAACTTCTATTTAAATAATATTTAAATATAAATCTGTCTAGACCAAGATGAATAATTCGCAATACTTGCGCAGTAAGAAGTGTTCTTTACGTCACGCCTGTGTTTTGAATTTCAATGTATTATAAAAAAAGAGCAGCTTAGTCAGTGTCAAGACACTCCCTCCTCCCTCCCCTTCCATCTGTATCGTCTAGGTAGACAACGCATTTACAACACCTCTGGTGTTGTAGATGTCTATGGGCGAAGGTAGCCACTTACCATCAGGTGGTCCTTCTGCTCGTTTGCTATCCGTTATCCATAAAAAAAAAGAAAATCTTCGTTCACCGCTTTTTGGCCGAGTCTAAAATGTTTCTGTATAATTTTAAATGAGGTAAATCATTTTGAGATAGTATTTAAAATTGTATTAGATCCCAAAAAATAAAGCAGAATCTCTTAATATATAAATTATAACAATAATAGAAGTAAAACCTATTATATATAACGTATTATTTTTTTTTTATTTAATTTTTTTATTTCTCCTATGAGTGGCGAAGTGGAGTACGGAGTGTCATAACACTAGGTTAAGTTAGGTTTGCTTACCCAGCTATAAATATAATAAATATTACAAAATAACATAATATAAACGTTTTCCAGTCCATATCTGATGGCACAATAGGAAGAAAAATGAATTTTCGGCATGCATACGTCCAGAAAATAAAAAAGCATTATATAACTGAGACGTAAGAGGCGGGTATCTCAGTAATTTGGTGGTAGGAGGTTCGTCTTCCGTCTGGCTCGCGACCACTATCATGTCAAAGACGAACCGCTAAATATCTTATGATGTGTTCCGGTTCGATGGCATGTAAGGCAGGTTTTCCCCTTTCCCACCCATCCTTTCCCCAAGATATGGTGGTACCGACAGCGGACTACTACATTATCCTCCCGTTCCATCTGTATCCTCTAGGTTAGCAACGCATCTACGTCTCTGCTGGTGTAGATGTTCATCAGATTCTGTTTATATATACATATATACACAAAATTTATGAGAACCCTTTCTTCAATGTTATAATATTGTATGAAAAATATATATATTTTTAAATGATAAGCAAAGTCGCGAAAATATATATGTAACATCTTCCATTATAACAATTTTATCTCATTTACAATATTAAATGTCAAATAAAACAAAAGGGAAACGCCAGCGAGCTTCTCAGCATGAATAATTAAAACGAAATTATGCTACTCTCAGAAAATGACCATTTTGTGTAATTGAAAAATTATAAAAATTATATTAGGTAACCACTTGCGGTGTGTTTTCTGTTATTCTTTTTAAAAAGATAATGGTTTTTATTGTTATGTTGTAATTAAGATTCTTTTTAAGTGTGAATATAACGTACCTGATACTTTTTTTATGAATATGTCTCCACCCACTGCTGAACGTAGGCCTTCCTCATAGAGTGAGTACTAGAAACTTTTTGTTAGATTATGGGCAAATATCATAAAATCATTATAAATTATATATAAATTATGCTATATGTTATTTATCAAGATCAATCTAAAGTATTAACGTCTGTCGTGGCGCAGAGGCATAAGCGTGCGACTGTAAATGCGACAGGTTGTGGGTTCGATTCCCACTCCAGGAAATGGAATTTTTCATTTCCTGGGTTTGGTAACTAAGCAAAGTGAGTTGAGCTCCGTCACTCAGCATGCAATGCCTCAATTCGGCGAAAAATGGGGAACGGAGTGTTTTAACTCTGCCTACCCTGCTATATGCGGGATACAGCGTGAAGCTATGTATGTATGTATCTAAAGTATATCCAATCGCATCTAAGTGATTCCACGAGCAATCCAAAATCAATCACAGCACTTTCAACAGATTGTACGTTGAATCCTGTGTATACTATTTGCGCAAATCGGGTGAACCCGATTCTCTATGTAGCGCCGCATGTTCTCTGGTTCAATTAAAAATATACTTTTTGAAACTTGCTGGAATTATCACAATCAGTACCAGTGTTTTGTGGTGTTATCACCATCCTAAATGGTCAGGCCTGAATATTTGTCAAATTTTAAAAATAAGGACTGTTTATTTTATTTTTTTTTAATTTCACGCTGTATCCCGCATATAGCGGGGTAGACAGAGGGAACCAGAGAATCTAGTGTTAAGATACTCCATTCTCTTCCAACATTTCCGTTCCCTACTTTCCGCCAAAATAAGGCATTGCGTGTTGAGTGGCGGAACTCAACGTCGCGCTTTGCCTTGTTACCAAATCCAAGTGGGAATCGAACCCACAACCTGTCGCGTTTATTAATACGTTATTCGATGAATTCCGTTATGGTACTCAGGCTTGGTTTGTCTTAGTTTCGTGCGCGTTCCTTTTAGTGTTCTTTATAATGTGTTTATATAATATAGACTCAACATTTTTTTTATGGAAAGGACAAAGCAAACGAGCGTTCGGGTCACCTGATGGTAAGTGCCACCCACGGCCCCGTGTAACAGACGTGACACGAAAGACACCAGAAGAGCTACAGATGCATTGCCGGCCTTTGACGTGGGAGTAGGTGCGCTTTTTGAAGGTGCCCATGTCGTATCGATCTGGAAATAGTGCCGCATGTAGACCACAGTTCAGTGGCACGTGGAAGGAAATTCCTACGAAGCCGCATAATTTCAGAGTAATTTTAACAGAATAATCAATTGCAACTTTCTAATTTTAATAGGTTTGGGCAATAAAGTGTGTAATGTGTATATTTATGAATAAAACTAACAGTAGCGTAACATAGATCTTGTTTTAATAATCGTTAATAGCACGGATAAAATTACATGCTAACTTGACTTTGCAAATTGTAGGTTCCACATTATTTTTATATAATGTAGAATTAATATTTTAATGTAATTGTTGAAGGTGTTGTTTTAAGAATTTAATTTTCTTTCATGGAAATATTTATGGAATTTTCATTAATAGAAAACGCTTGATACCACTTGTCAAGTGGTAATTATTAAAATTTCTGATAATATGAAGCTCGGCGTTGTGTACCATAATTCAACTCGAAATTTTTCCATTTTTGACAAAAAAGGGAAGAACAGAGTGTCTTTACTCTAGATTCTCTCAGACTCAGACGCAAAAAGCGAGAAGCTATGAAGAAAGTTATAATAATTGTACGCATAATCTCCAAAGATTAAGTGGAAAGTGAAAAACGATGAGCTACCTCTCTCTGTATTAAAAAAGGGATTGATCTCTTAAAGTATAAGCAAATGTTCGATGCACAAAATTTTTATAAATGATAACACGCCTTGGGGATTAAATACTCGCTCCAGTCTATTTCAAAGGTATCATTGTCACTAATAAATAATTGTGAAGTATTGACTGAAAAAAAAAGTCCCGCTGAGTTTCTTGCGCCGGTTCTTCTCAGGTCTGAGGCATTAAATTCGGTGGTAAATTATTTGCGTTCAAAAAATGAAGCATGTAACTTCTTACTTTGACTTTGACTTTGAATTTGAACTTGCAATTATATTTATAGACGCATATGACTGCGCCATATTATATGTTAGATTAAAAAGAAAAATAGATAGATAGATAGAAAAAAACTTTATTGCACACTTGAAATCATACATAAGAAAATTTTAAATAATATTATACGACAAGTAGTAAACATATATACTTACAAACATACATAAGTATATATATCCATACATAAATATATACATACATACATACATACATATATACATTTCTATATAAATAATAAAATACATACATAGCTTCACGCTGTATCCCGCATATAGCAGGGTAAACAGGGAACCTAGTGTTAAGGCACTGTGTTCCCCACTTTCCGCCGAATTAAGGCATTGCGTGCTGAGTGGCGGAACTCCACGCCGCGCTTTGCCTTGTTATCAAACCCAGGAAATTAAAAATTCTATTTCCTGGAGTGGGAATCGAACCCACAACCTGTCGCGCTTACAGTCGCACTCTTGTGCCTCTGCGCCACGACAGGCGTTAAAAAGAAAAATAATATAAAGAAATATATATTTAATAACTTTCTTAATCAGAAAGTAGTGTGGTTTTCTTTGAAAATTAAATATTTCAATTTATATAAAATAGTACAGTAAAGTCGTTGCAGTGTACAGTGTGCGGTAATCTGATACTAATTATTAACCTCCTAGAGCTCTACATATTTTATAAGTGAAATCAAAGTATTATTACCATAATTATGTCCCACACGAGCAATATGAACTATAATGACTTAGCCAAGGAATGAAAGCTAGCTTTAGTACTTGTTTTTGTTAATATTTAAGTAGTTAGGTTCCAATTTCATTTTAGAGGAATCTTTATCATTACGTGAAGGAAAAACTTGGGATCCATTTTTATGAAAATTTTGCGAAGGGAGGAGTAGGAAAATTGGTGTTTTTTTAACGCCACACTGTAACCAGCATATAGCAGGGTAGACAGAGGGAACCTAGTGTTAAGATAGTCCGTTCCCCACTTTCCGCCAAATTGAGGCACTGCGTGCTGAGTGGCGGAACTCAAAGCCGCGCTTTACCTTGTAACCAAACCCAGGAAATGAAAAAAATCCATTTCCTGCAGTGGGAATCGAACCCACAACCTGTCGCGTTTACAGTCGCACGCTGTAGTGTGCATGGAGAAGAAGTACAAAAGGCCAATATTTTTTATAATAATACATCATACTTACATTACATTGTTAAATAAATATTACAATACCATATATATTTTTGATTTTAAGGAAATGTGTATTTTACTTTATAGTTCTTTTTTAGATTAGATATTGGATTGCGATTAAATGTAGCCTTCTTGGAGAGTGTAGGGGAGCACTATGAGAGTCTGATTAGATTGACTTTTGCTAAAATAAAAATATGCTTCCAGTCGCTATGCTGTAAATAGATTATTCCTAGAAACCATAATCTATAGCAAGGGTATATAAAGATGATCGAAATTACCCTCGTCCTTTTTCCGTCTTTTCTTCTTTTGCCGTCGACTGTCAACTAGGAAACATCGCTGACGTTACTCTGACCGATTTTCATTTCATTTGAATTTTTAATTTATTGAGAAGTTATTATTCCATTCTAACTTAATATTTTTCATAATTTCTAAGATTATAATAATAATGTTTACGTATTGTGACGCAATTAGGTATTCGTTAAAAAATGTATACATTCTTTTTGTAGAGCTTCCGGTTCCATGAATTATTTTCATTTAAATCCTTAGATACACATATTATCTAACTCAAATAATGATTTATTCATGCTTGTTTAGAACTACTTTTTTCGTGGACTTCTCTAATAAGTGTTCTATTTTTATATAGCTGTTACTGGTAGAAACGGTGAAATTATGTGATATTCAGAACATGATCATGAAAATTTCCTCTTTTATTTTACATTACGCTGTATCCCGCATATAGTAGGGTAGGCAGAGGGAGCCAGAGTACCTAGTCTTAAGACAATTCCGTTCTCTTTTTAACAGTTCTGTTCCCCATTTTTCGCCGAATTGAGGTATTTTGGATTTTGTGCTGAGTGGCGGAACTCAACGCCACGCTTTGCCTTGTTACCAGAGTGAGGAAATGAAAATACTAAATATTATTTAATATTTTCATTACCTGGTGTGAAAGTCGAACCCACAACCTGTCGCGCTTACAATCACACACTTTTGCCTCTGTATCAAGTTATTTGTTTTTTTTATACATAAGATAAGTCTAGAAGACTACTACAATATAAAATTCTAAAAGTAACAAGATGACCATATCCCAATAGTTCCACCATAGTTTTAAAAGGGAAGCAATTT
This sequence comes from Philaethria dido, assembly GCA_033558755.1. Lineage (NCBI taxonomy): Eukaryota > Metazoa > Arthropoda > Insecta > Lepidoptera > Nymphalidae > Philaethria > Philaethria dido. Next base: position 421,660 of record JAKGSA010000707.1, read on the forward strand.
TACCTATAATTTAACATAGCGCACAACATGTAACAAGCATTTAGTCGTAAAAGGAAACGCTTTATTCAAAGAACCCCGGGGGATAGGCCCATATTGTGCGAGTTTAATAGGTGTGATATAAAATCCTGGTTTTATTACTATCGTGCTAACTTGGCTTGGGGAATGTGGTAGAGGTCGCTGGTTCGCTTCTTATAATGTATATGTGACCAGTTGTAAATAGATTTGCTAGGTTATTTTTTAGCTTGACGCTATATCCCGCATATAGCAGAGTAGGCAGATTGGATCTGAGGATCTAGTGTTAAAACACTAAATTCTATCAAAATTTTCGCTTTCCACCGAATAGAGGCATTGTGTACTGAATGACGGAACTCAACACCGAACTGAATCGAACCCACAACCTTGTTGTCACGACAGGCTTCTATTTTATTTATAAATCAAATAAAATTATAAGTAAATTTAGTTCTCTCTCTATTATCGTTAGGTAAAAGTGCATAATTTTAGCAAAAAATAACAATAAAGAAGTGAGACTTGACACCAGATCCTCTCTGCCCACCCTACGATCTAGAAAAAATAATGAAGCGTTTTTATTATGTAACTGAGTTGATCTTTGACGTTTCACCTTTTGCTAACTCTAAGCAAAAAAAAGAAATCCCTTACCAACTTATATCGTACAGTGCAAAAGGTATGTTGTTTCGGTTCGGTTTCACAAACAAACGACGGAACCCATTTATCGGTAAGATAGATTGCCCTGTTGTCCCTTCCCTTCGCTCTATTTTTAACCGATATTTCAAACATGTAGCTATCATATGTTAGGATTTTTAAAATGGTTTACATTTTTTTGGTTTGAAAATTGTAGATTACAAATATTTTCGATGTGGTGTTGGGGATATGTTTAGCATGAAAAAGTTGCTGGTTCAAATCTTGAATTAAGGTAAGTTATATAAAGAACTGGCTGTATCCGGTAGCTTTGTTTGTGTGGACGTGTAAGACCTAAAACCGTATTTATTCCCTTTTTCTTGGGAATTTCGCAAAATACTTAACGCTTCCCTACACTCCTTTAGGAATTTCCGATTACATGTCAAATTTCAGCCCTTCTTTTGATTGCGTTACTGAGTGGATGATAAACGACGCACATACGAATCTACTGGCTATAAAAAACTGAGAATTGGCATGGAGAAGGGGAGCACAGAACAGAGGATTTCTTAAAATTCCTACGAAAACGGCAGTCAACGGGACGGTTTTATAGTCCAAACAAAAAAAGCCACATAATACATCTAATATCCCGTATAAACATTCAATAGATACAATATTTTTTCTTATTTTCGCTCTTTCTACCTAGTTAAAGTAGTTTATAGTCACATTTACTTTAAAAATGGGCGTGAATAGGCTTGCTAGGAGGTGATATCGTTTATCTTACCGTGTTCTTACACCACAGTTTATTGTGGACCTGAGGCGTGATACAGAAAACTATTTAAATTAAATACTCAGCTATTCGCTATCCTTTAAGTGCCTTAAGCGTTGAGCTTAATTACGAACGTTATCTGATATTTCTTTTTATTTTGTTGGTAAAGTAAGGAATGGAAGGACTTCAAGACAATAATTGATGCCTTGGTGTCTCTTAGGAAGTATCTGTCTTCAAGTACATGTAAATGGTTTTGGCTTAGAAACTCATATTAAAAAATGCTCATATAAAAAAAACAGATTCAGGCTTTTCTCGTGTAAGAGTAGGCTGATATAAATTAGTATCGAGACACTTAGTTCTGTATTAAACAAAAAGGAATCATTGCGTGTTGGTTGATGCAACATAAGTTCGCGTACTTTCTTGACACAATGGGGGAAATAATTATGATTTTATGTAAACATTGGGGAACCAAAATACATAATACATCGCGTTTACAGTCAAACGGTGTCTAATTGTGCCACGATGGTTTTTTTATATTTAAAATACAACATATTATGTTACATCGGTTTGGCTAACATAGTTTAGTCTCGAATATGACAAATGTGGAACTCGAAGTGACTGAATTATTCCGACTACCCATTATTCTATATGGGAGATACACTCTCTATCCCACATAGCAGGGTAGTTAGGAGAGAACTTAGTATCAGGTATTCAGTGTAATTAATATTATTACGAATAGCTCATAAATTACTCGTTAGATCTTAACTTAATTTAAATGGGACCACATCAGAAGCACTAGCTATTATTACTAATAAAGAATCATCCAAATTTGTTCACCCAGTAAAGAATTGTGTGGTAACACAGTTAAAAAATACACCTCATTTTATTGACACACACACAAGGCACAAGCGTGCGACTGTAAACGCGACATGTATTGGGTTCGATTCTCACACCAGGAAATGGAATTTTTCATTTCCTAGATTTAATAACAATAATAATAATAGCGGAGTTGAGTTCCGCCACTCAACACGCAATACCTCAATTCGGTGGAAAGTGGGGGAACGGAGTGTCTTAACACTAGGTTCCCTCTGCCTACCCTGCTATATGCGGGATACAGCGTGATGCAATGTATGTATGTCTGTATTCTATTTAAATCGGTCAAGTAAACTGGTCTTGAGTATAAGTAAAGTCAGTTGTCACTACTAGACTAGACTTATTAAGATCGATCTCTACCCCGATACGGGACCAATGATAGATACAATAGTAGGTTACTTATAAATTAAGTAAATTGGTCAATATATTGAATAAACAATACTGATTGCATTTAGATAATTGCTTGTAAGCAATTTTGTTGTAATCTTGAAGCTATCGTATCGCAGTGGGTGGTCTGACTGTAAATGCGATTGGTTGTAGGTTCGATTTCCACTCGGGGGAGGAATTGTATTTAAAATTATTTATATTAATCTCTCTGGTGAGACAAAACGCGGCGATGAGTTCCACCACTTAGCATACAATATCCCGAATTCGACGAAAGGAGTGTCTTGACTCTAGGTTCTCTCTAAATCCCCTGCTATTTACAATAAAGTGTATACTGTATGTAGCTTTTTTTTAGCTTTACCCTGTATCCCGCATATAGCAGGGTAGGCAGAGGGAACCCAAAAATCTAGTGTTAAGACACTCCGTTCCCAACTTTCCGCTGATTTGAGGCATTGCGTGGTGGAACTCAACGCCGCTTTTTTAAAAAAAGACGTCCACGCAAACTACTAACTTATCCGTTACAATTACCAAGCGTAAAAGCTAACGAAGTATTTTCTAATACCTGCGTTTTTAATTAAAACTTCGTTAAACTGTTAAAACAAAAAGCAAATACCAGTCGACTATAGAAAAAGTAAATTAAATTAGTTGAGAATACAGGATTTCTCACTTAGTACTATCATAATAAATGCCTAAGACAAAAAAACACGAAGATTATTAAAAAATAAACAAACATTTCTATTCTCGCTTATCCATTTTTATTATTTAAAAAAAATCTTAATTTCATAATAGTATCCCATAACTATTGTAAATGTATAAGTCTTTAAGAATGGATATTTGTTTCTCTGTTACACAAAAACTACTGAACTAACGAATGTAGATAGAATTAATGTTATCTTGCTATAATATACAACTTCACGCTTTATCTCGCAAAGAAGGGTTACTCAAAGTGAACCAAATGTCAAGACACTATGTTCACCGCTTTTCGCCCAAATTCCAGACATTGCTTGTTAAAGGCGGAACTAAACGCCGCGCTTTGTCATAACTAGCACGAAGAAATTTAAATATAATCACTCCGTCTATACCTATTACATGAAAATTGCGTTTTAAAGACAAACTCCCTAAATTATAACGCTTGAGTGACTTTATACGAAGAATCATAGTAGTATGAGTCAACGATTATTCACTTATTGCCATACCCAGGATACCCGTAACTCGCACGTGCTCTGAATAACATATAAGTAATTTCACACTAACGATTTAGATTCGCAGTATTGTGTTGTACATGAAAACGTCAAAAAATTGAAAACAAGGATGTTTTTGCAAATCGTTACTTCCCTAAATTCTTTCCTATTTATAAATTCTTATCCTATTCCTTAAATTGCCTCAATTCGGCGGATTCGAACGGAGTGTCTTAACACTAGGTTCTCTCTGCCTACCCTGCTATATGCGGGAAACAGCGTGAAGCTATGTATGTATGTATGTATGTTACTTCCTTAACAAAATTCAAAAAGCAGGAGGTTTTCAATTCGAGTGTTTTTTTTTATGTATGTTATCGCATATTTTTTTATTGGTGGTGGTGAAGCAATTTTGATGATTCTTTGTTTTATGATAGTTAGTGCTTTTGATGTGGTCCCATTTAAACATAGTTAAGATCTGACGACTAGTTTTTGAACTATTCGTAATAATACCAATTTACTTTTTAATGCGTTTTATTTCAAATTGCTTTCTAATTTTTTGTAAAAGTCTTAATTCCATTATTCTTAGAGAGAATCTAGTGTTAAGAGATTACAGTCTTCACTTTCCGCCAGATTTCAAAACGATGTTTGTTGAGAAGTGGAACTCAACGCCGCGGTTCGTCATCATACATTATAACATAGTTTCATAGTGAAATAATGAAGCCTTTGATGCCATCTATTCATTACGTTGTTTGATACTTATGGTATATCAAAATTTTGTTTATCTTTTTTATGTTACACATTACGTAACATTTTTCAACAAATTCTACGATTCTAACGCTAGTGTGAAAGGCACTATATCTGCTATAGAGATTTGGAATGGGGCAATTAAAATTATCCTTTATGGTTATTCCCTATATTGCGATCTAATTGAGACCAGCTTTCTTGGGAATAGAACGTAGATAAATGTTTTGTGGATTACTACTACATAATGTCTAGTAAGCCTTACGTTTATTTGTATTGCTCAATTGATATATTTTGCCTGTAATAAATTAAATTAATATCGTAGAAATGAATTTGAGTGTAATAGTGAGTCAGATTAAAGTGATTCTGGGATAAAGTCAGTGATTTAGTGACTTATCACTCATTTTTTTATTTCTTTTTTTTTAGTTTCACGCTGAATCCCGCACAGAACAGATAGGCAGCGTAGAACCTAAAAATCTAGTGTTAGGACACTCCATTATTTTAAGATTTCCGTTTTCCACTTTCCACCGAATTGAGGCATTGCGTGCTGAGTGGCGGAACTCAATGCCGTGCTTTGTCTTGTTACCAGAACGAGGAAATCAAAATGCTAAATATGAAATATGACAAATATTTAATATTTTAATTTCCTGGAGTGGGAATCGAACCCACAATCTATCTCGTTTACAGTCGCATGTTACGCCACGACAAGCCTGCATTCTCTTCGCTCATTTTTAGGTCTTTAAATTTAATTAAAATAAAATATATATACGTATGATTTTAGTGACAAATCACTTGGTTCTCGACCCTTATGTTCAGCTATGACAAAGAGTACGTTTCTGTCCCAGTTTCCGGTTTTACCTGTACCTATTTGCTATCAAATTTTGCAAGTTAAATTTCACCCAGTTCCCGGTTTCTGATTGAGCTGAAACTTGGACTTCATCTTTAGTTCTGAAGACGATGTAATTATATATGTAACAATGCTTTTGTGAGACCAATATGGCCGTTGATACAATATGACGTATAACATATTTTGATTTATGTTTCCAATATTGTAATCTGATGAAAGGAGGTTGTTTGTTTTAGTCGAATCTATATATTTTAAACGGGTACTATTAATGGAGAATCGAGAAAAACATTAGAGAAAGAGTGATAATTAATTTAATTTAAGAACAATCAATCATGTATTATGTATCAGTACGTCCTACGTGTGACTAAGGAGCCAAAACGTGGACACTCACGATCCATAAATTAAAGGTTATTCAGCGTATAATTGAACTCATAATACTTGAAGTTTATCTGGCTGACAGAATTTGCAATGAAATCATTCGCCAAAGAACCGAAGTCGCCGTCATTAGGCATAGGATAAGCACGTTGAAATGGAATTGGGTTGGTCATGTCTCTAGACGTAACGACAGTCGATGATAACACATGTTAGAGGGGAGACCGCCCTTAGGTAAGCGTAGTTTTGGTCGCCCTGCAGTACAATGGACAAACGATTTAAAGAAGGTTGCTGACAGTGGATGGATGCCAGTTGCTTAGGACCTGAATGCATGGCGCTCTATGAGGGAGACCTACGTTCAGTAGTCGACCGATACAGATTGATAAAAAAATGTATTGGTAAGAGTTAAGACTATAGGTTAAAATACTAGCTTCTCTTTACCTATCCTGTTGAAAGAGAAAGATACATAATATAGGTAGATTTATATTCTTTACTACGCGCCAGGGTAGTTCGGGAGAACCTAGGGTCAAGACACTCCATCCTCCACAATCCATATGAAGCATACGTTCAGTTAAAAAGAAAATAATAAATAAATCACGTATATATTATTTCAACAAATATTTGAATAACATTAAAATCCAATCTAAAAGCAATAACCTGTATTAACTATATTGAATAAAATAAATAATTGATTACAAAAGGGCACTCTGTTTACGTGATACGTATGGAAATTACATATTAACATTTATAATTAGGCTATTCATTATATTTGTTTTTCATTATAACTAGGTAGAGACATTGAATGAAAAAATTATATTTTATATATAGTAATTATATTGTGTTTATATGTAGCATAAAGAATATGTATGATATATATATATATATATATATATATATATATATATATATATATATATTATGATAAAAGTATATATGTTATTATTGCATTGATTTTTTTAGTTTCACGCTGTATCTCGCATATAACAGGGTAGGCAGAGAAAACCTGAGAACACTAGATTAAGACACTCCATTCTCTGAATTGATGCTTTGCGTGCTGAGTGGCGGAACTCAACGCCGCGCTTTGCCTTGTTATCAGGAGATATAAGATTTTTGAAGCTATATGTATAAATACATGTTTATGATGATATGTGGCCAGTATAGCATCATGACGAGGGACAGCGTCTGATTGTAACCACGATTAGTTGTAGGTTTGGTTCACAAACGGAGGATAATTTTATTTAAATTATATTCATTTCTGCTCCCCTGACAAGAATAAAAAGCGGCGTTGAGTTACACTACTTATCATGCGATGTCTTAAATTCGGGCGGAAGGCGGCGAACGGAGTATCTCGACACTAGGTTCTCTCTGATTACCCTGATATATGGGATAACTTTTAAAATATTTTCTACTGCTTAAACATTTTTTATTTCATTATTTTAAATTAATTTATCAACTACCTTTAAAATTAATTCGCACTAAGCGGTACCCAATATGGAGTAATAAGTAAGGAATGACTAACAAAGACGCCCACTCTACCACCCACATAGGTATCTGATAATTTATCTATTAAATTGTATAGAGAAGTAGTATTGCTCTGTAAATAGAGGTCAGTTACAAATATATTGTCATTTAACAACGACTATTTGATTAAGCGAGGAGCAGGATAGGCAGGGAACCTGAGAACCTAGTGTTAAGACACTCCGTTTTCTTTTCTTTTTTTTTTAACTTCACGGTGTATCCTGCATATAGCGGGGTAGGCAGAGGGAACCAGAGAACCTAGTATTATGACACTCCTTTCTCTTTTAACCGGCGTGCTGAGCGGCGGAACTCAACGTCGCTCTTTGCCTTGTTACCAGAGTGAGGAAATAACAATGTTAAATAATGTAAGTATTTAATATTTTCATTTCCTGTATCTTTGTGCCACGACTGGCCTAGTAATCTAAGTAAATAATTTGTATGTTATAAATATGTGGTAGTAATTAAAGGTGTTTAGTGACGTGCGCCAATACTTTATTCCGCATAGTAGAGTAGTCAAAAACAACTTAAGAACAAGACTATCCGTTCATCGCTTTTCGCCTGAATTTGAGATAGTCGTATTAAGTGACGGAACTCAACGCCGTGTTTACAGTCAGATACTATGCCACTGCACCATGATTATCTCTAGGAATTACATTTTTAAATATTTATTAATATTGCCTTATTTCATTTCATTTTCCATATTTTCATTTATTTATATTTTTTAATATTTTCTCTTTGACTACCCCACTAGGGATAAAGCGTGAAAGTAAGTCAAAAACTTAAATATTTGAACATCATAACCAAGTTATGCTAATAAACTATAAGATATTAATAAAACTTTATCAAAAACATATTATTTATTCAATAAAATTAATATTGTATACTTAATCAAGCTTTTCCTTCGTACAATATAATCAGGGGCAATCAAGTTAACCCTACAAGTTACTACTACAGGATATTGTACTACAATGCTTAGAACCAGATCTAATGGCCTCTTGGTATAATTAATAGGTAAATTGAAATAATATATACAATTAAAATCATCGGGGCGCGGTTGGAGAGTGATTATTTAGTGTATTTTTACCTCGGAGTAATGTCTAAATATATATTATTTTTATTTTTCTACTCTAGTGAGATAAAGCGCGGCGTTGTGGTCCGTCATTAACAGGCAATGGATTGAATTTGGGTAGCAAGTGGGCAACGGAGTGTCTTAACACTACTGATTATGTTATGTGAGAGAAAGCGTGTATCTACTAATTTTTAATAGTAAGGGAGGGAAAGAGAATTTAGTGTTAAGTTTCTACGTTCTCTAAGTATTTTTAATCTGTTTTGAAGATTTGCGTGCTGAATTATGGCGTGCACAGTGAAAATTTTCACATCTCCTCTCACTAGTCTACTTTTAAATATGAAACAGTTATTTTTATTAAGAATAATTCACAACTTTTTATTTTAACTTAGTATTTATACCAATGTTACTTCCTAGTTAGTCACACATACACTACTGAATTGAACCTGACGAAACTTTACAGTAAAACAGCTTATGTATGATACAATTATGGGTTACAATTTATATAGATTTTGTGTAAATTATCTATAATATAAGGACAAGTTTCTAGTAATATATAAAATACATAAAATTTCGTGGTTTCTTATTTTCGAAAAATCTTCTTTTAGTACTTACTCCTCAAGGACTACTTGCCAAATTTCAGCCTTTACCGCCAGTAATTTTGGCTGTGCGTCTGTCAATCACTCAGCAACGCAAGCGTTTTGTATGTATAGGTCACATTTAAAAAAAATACTTACAAATTTTAAATTCTTCATTATTTTACTTTCTTAAAATAAAATATATTTCTGCGTACTTCGCTTCAACTGGTAAAGTGCCGTCTAGTTTACTTCTTTTAAAAAGCAAGCGAATGTAAAAAGTTACAGAATCTGCTGTGTACCATGTAGCTAACGTAAGACCTAAGTTGAGAGCAAGTTGAAAACTTTTTGATTTGTTACAAACATTGAAATACGCTTATGTGAAATGTGTATTTTGAAAAACATTCGCCAAATTAAATTATCTGTTATTTTAGGTAAAAAATAGCATATATACATACATATATAGCTTCACGCTGTATCCCGCATATAGCTGGGTAGGCAGAGGGAAGCTAGTGTTAAGACACTCCGTTACCCACTTTCCGCCGAATGGTTTTGCGTGGTGAGTGGCGGAACTCAGCGCCGCGCTTTCCCTTATTACCAAACCCAGGAAATTAAAAATTCCATTTCCTGGAGTAGGAATTGAACCCACAATATGTCGCGTTTACAGTCGCACGCTTGTGCCTCTGCGCCACGACAGGCGTTATAAAATAAGACACTACTAATATTACAATTGTAGACGCTAGTGAGGATTGATGGATGTTTGTTACGCAAATACCACTGAACGGATCTAGATGAAACTTTTTTTGATTATAGCTTATACATGAGAATAACATATCAGACTACAATCTTTAAAGATGTTGTGTTGTCAGTTATAATACCCCATTCATTATTTTATGTATAATATTTTTTAACGGACTTAAAAGTGAAGAGGTTCTTAATTCTGCTGTATTTTTTATGTTACCCCATATTTTTTTTCTGAGTGAACATATTTTGATTGTCCTTTTTTATATGATAGCTCGTGTTTCTTTTAATTTATATCTAAATAAGAATGACTAGTGGTTTTTGGTTTTTCGTAATTAGGTAATAATTTTATTAAAATTTTAATTACGTGTGATCAAAAATATATTTATTTTTTTTCCACTGGGAATATTTAAAAATAAATAATTTTTTGAATGATATTCCAACCCACAACTATGAACATGTATTTAATAATCTACAAAAACCAAATATAAACTGATTTGTTTTACATAACCAGATAACTTCTTATTAATTTACTACCATCAAATTGTAAGTTTCCGGGAATATAATATACGAGATTACTCATTAACAAATCTGCCCCAACCTAATAAGGTTGTATTGAGGCTGAACCGGTCGTGCTTAATCATATTGTCTTAAATCAATATGTAGCTTCACTCTTTATCCCGCAGGGTAGTCAGAGAGATCCTAGTATCAAGATAATCCGTCTGCCTGTTTCCGCCTGAATTCGAGACATTGCGTATAAAATGGCGGAACTCAACGCCGCGCTTTTTCTTGCCATAGCGAAGAATAGAAAAGAGCAAAGGTGTGAATCGAACTCACAACCAATCGCGTCTACAGTTAGAAACTGTCTCACTGCACCGCTATGGCCTAATCATGTGTTTTTTTAATTATTTTATTTTTAGCTTCACGCTGTATCCTGCACATAGTAAGGTAGGCCGAGGGAACCTGAGAACCTAAGATATCCGTTCCTCTCTTAAGAATTCTGAATTGAGGCATTGCGTGCTGAGCGACGAAACTCAACGCCGTGCTTTGCCTAGTTACCAGAGGAAATGAAAATAATAAATATTATTTATTAGAAATGTTTAATATTTTCATTTCCTGGAGTGGGTATCGAACCCACAACCTGTCGTGTTTACAGACGCAAGTTTGTGCCTCTGCGCCACGACACGCCTCAAAATTGAATTGATTCTAAATAAACATTGTGTGATAAGATAGATATCGTGACACATACCTGACTTTAACTAGCTGAACCTTATCTGGCTGCTTACAGCCAGATAAGGTTCAGCTAGTTAAGTGTCGTGTAAGTTAAAATTGAAGTTATGTTTATAATTGAAATGTTAGATTAACTGTTGTGATATGATTTTATTAGTTGTCAGTAAGTCAGTATACAGAAGTTTTTTATAGAATTGCTATTCACTTTTGTAACTATATTTTTTTTCCATCAAGATATTGAAAGTCTTTGTGTTAAGTGTTCATTATTTAAAAATCACACTTCTTTAAGAGTTGTTTGATCACATTGTTCTAAACTTTGGAGGCGCTGTTAGCCTGGTAAAGTATGTATGTCTATATTCATGCTAACATATTGCTTTTAAGAAAAAATGTATTGTTATTATATGTATTTTTAATCAATAGTTTATAGAAAAAAAAATAGAACTTCACGCTGTATCCCGCATATAGCAGGGTAGGCAGAGGGAACCCGAGAACCCAGTATTAAGACACTCCGTTCTCTTTCAACAACTCCGTTCCCCACTTTCCGCCGAATTGAGGCATTGCGTGCTGAGTGGCGGAACTCAACACCGCGCTTTGCCTTGTTACCAAAACCAGGAAATGAAAATACTAAACTTTACATTTCCTGGAGTAGGAATCGAACCCACAACCTGTCGCGTTTACAGTCGCCCGCTTGTGCCTCTGCGCCACGACAGGCGTTATAATAAATGCGTATACATGAAAATGATTTAAATAAAATTATTCCCTTGAATGAGAATTGAACTTACAACCAATATCCCACAGCAACTGTCCTATGATGACCACAACCATGGTTTGTCATAGGTGATTTCTCAATTTAAGCCCATATAAAATTAAACAAACTAACTTCACCAATTAACTGATTACTCCAAGCACCGGTTTCATTTCCAGTACCAGTTAAGTTGGTTTCCTCATTCAATATACAGTTTGGTTCGTTAATGTGAAACACTTTGTAAGTCTCCATTAAAGTTAAGAACGTATTGAAAAGTTGAGTGAATTGGTTGGACTTGTAAACGATCATTTAGGTAAGTAATTGAACTATTAATGTTTAATTTTTTTTTTTAACTTCACGCTGTATCCCGCATATAGCAGAGAAGGCAGAGGGAACCCGAGAACCTAGTGTTAAGATACTCCGTTCTCGTACAACAATTCTGTTCCCCACTTTCCGCCCAATTGAGGTATTTCGTGCTGAGTGGCGGAACTCAACTCACGAAAAACTCACGAAATACTGGCACGTTTACAGTCGCATGCTTGTAAAAAATTGAGATTTAAACGTATATGTAACAGTGACTCGAGGATGCTTATAATGCCTCTTGTCTATAAAACGCGGCGTTTAGCTCCGCCACTCAATGTGCAAAGTTCAGCTTATTTAGTTTGTCCCTTTTTTCCTTCGAGCAGGGTAGTCAGAGAGGCAGCCGAGGTTACACGGACGATTCGGAAGTTCCCATGGGCCTCGGCTAGTGGCGGTAGAGGAGTACCGTGTGGTTTTAGTGGGTATACGGTCTCTTTATAGCCGGGCTGAGTCCCGATCGGGCGGGTATTCGTAGCGGATTTCCTCACGAAAAAAGGGTAGTCAGAGAGAACCTAGCCTCCGTTTAAGATCTCCGTTCTCCACTTTCTACCCAATATCGAGATTTTGGGTGTTTGATTTGGCGGTGTTTGATTGGCGGAATTCAACCCAGCGCTTTGTCATACTAGAATGAGGTAATGGAAATAAAATAAATATAATCATTCCCCCGAACGGGATCATACCCACACCTAAGTCGAATTTGTAGTCAGATAGTGTCCCACAGCGCCACGATGCCATCGTGCGGTTAAAAGAAAGATGGAAAGTGAGAAACAGAGTGTCTTGACACTAACCTAGTGTCAAAACTCTGATTTGCTAAGCAGATTAAAGCGTGAAGCTACTTTTTGCTTTTTATTTAAAAAAATATATTAAAAGAAACATGCTTAAAATTATTTTCACGTCATCTCGGTAATGGCAAGGACATCAAAATGCTATAAAAATATTGTATTGTCATCGGATCTGGACACGTGTGCTAATTTTCAAGGAAATCGGATTGCGAAAAGTGGGTCGAAATGACGTTGCCATATTTTTTATATTGATATAAAGATCACTCAGCACGCAATGTCTCAATTCGGAAGAAAGTGAGGAACGGAGTGTCTTAACACTAGGTTCCCTCTGCCCACCCTGCTATATGCAGGATACAGCGTGAAGCTATGTATGTATATATACGCTCGCGGATTTCAGTGTTTTCGAAATTTTAAACATAAGATAGCTCACTAATGGATAAATATAATATATTTTTTGGGTAGGTGTCAATTCAAGGGTTGGCATAAAAAATCACCCCCAAAAAATTAACTTCTCGGTTTCTAGCATTTAAATCTCTTCAAAAATTCTGTAAAAAATATATGATATTGAGCTATTGAACAATAGTGTTTAGTTTAAATTTCATAAAGATATCTTTTATAGATACCGAGAAATTTCACTTTTTTGTTAAGGGTTGTAACCCCCATAACTCCCTTCCTGCGAGGGTTAGGGACACAAAATTGTGTGTCGCTATTTTAGATGAAAGCGATATAAAAATGGCAAAATCAATTCATTACATGCCAGTGTAGTTTTTCTTAGCTTATCCGGCTAGACCTTTTATTACATTTTTACGGGTATATTTGAATCTTTGATGAATTGAAACAGTTAAATAATTAAAAAATTATGCCTACTGTTTTATTTATGAGTCATTAAAAATCAAAGCTCTAAAGTTAATGTCGTTAATTATTAAAAACAAACAAAGATAATAATACCTACCTACCTAACTTCACGCTTTATCCCTAGCGGGGTAGTCAGAGAGAACGGAGCGCCAAACGCTACGGTCCCTGCATACCTCTTTCACCTCGTCCACAGTTATTAACCTCTTCATGCATGCCCTCCGGGGGGTCCTCATGCTTTTTACGTGACCTATACCTATAGATAATAATAATTAATGAAAAGAAAATCTTTTTAATTCGACTGCACTTTTTGAATGAATTTAAATGATTCTTTTTTTATATGATAGTTATTGCTTATGACGTGGTCCTGTTTAAACTAAGATTAGTTTTGATAAGTAGTTTTTGAGTTATTCGTAATAAATTATTTTTTTAGTCCATTTTATTTGTAGTCGATTTTCTTTTTTATTAAAATTATATTTATTATTTTATTACAATACAGTACTAGTATTTATCGGTTTAGTTGACTAAACGTCATAGCTGCCTTTATCCAGCATGCATGCATAAATAGAAAACAGAGTGACTAAACACTACTCTCTCTTTATGGCACAATATTCGGGCTTCACGCTGTATCCTGCATATAGCAGGGTAGGCAAAGGGAACCTAGTGTTAAGACACTCCGTTCCCCCAAAATTTGGGCATTTACAGGTATCTAATATTTACGTGAAAGCAAATAGATTAATAAGAACCGCGTTACTTTCCTTATAAGCCAAAAATATTTTTAATAATGTTTATTTTCATATCACGTACGCTACTAATATGAAACAGTGCGTTAGAACACCATTTTTAGATTTAGTTTGGTTAATATAATTAGGTCGTTCTCTTCGGTTGAAGAAAACGACATAGCATACCTGTATATTAGCACATCTATATATTATATATGAAGCAAAAACTTTGTATCCCTTTTTACGAAAATTACGCGGACGGAGGAGCATGAAACTTGGCTTGGTCATAGTTTACGATATAGCAAATCAGTGCAGAACGATAAAATATTTTTAAAATATTGCATAAAAAATATATTATATAAAATAAATGTTACACATACCATGGTTTGACTACCGTGGATATGTTTATATAAAGTGATATATACGTAGCTAGGCAACGCGTTGTTAACGCGTCAACGGGGACATTATTTAATATAAATAAAGTATTTTTTTCGATAGTAAAATTTGGTGATCGAGCTCTGGGCTTTCCATTTTTCCGCTTTTTAACACTCGATGTCTTGAATTTCAGCGGAAAGCCGTGAACGGACTGTCTTGACACTACGTCCTCTCTGACTGTCTTGCTATAAGGATAAAGTGAATATACAAGATTTTTTTTGGTTGTTTTTTTTTAGCTTCACGCTGTATCCCGCATAGCAGGGTAGCAGGGTAGGCAGAGGGAACCTAGTGCTAAGACACTCCGTTCCCCACTGTCCGGCGAATTTTCTTTATCTAACCTACAAATTCGAATAAAATAGATACCGTAAAGACAAGTATCGTAAAATATTATGAAGATAAAACTAAATATGCTTTTATCTCTCACTAAAATACTTTGACTATTCAAATAGTACATTTTATAGCGTACAGTAATCAGCCGCTTATCTTAAACGGTATGATAACAATCTTTGACACTTACCCATGTGTTTTGATTTTTTAATCTCTCCCGAAGATTATTTTAAAATAGTGTCTAATGTATACGTTATCTATATAATCTTTTCTATGATGAAATAAATTTAAAAATGATTATTCTAACTTCTAAAGTATAGGAAACACATATAGAGATAAAGAACAGGGCTTCTTTATAGCTTAACGCTTTTTACCGCAGAGTATAGTAGAAACTAGTGTCGAGACACTCCGTTCTCCATTTTTCACTTGGTTTTATGATATTGCGAGTTTGGTGGCGGAATTCGATGTTGCACTTTGTTATGACAAATTAACGATATTTTATAACTTCTGATAAAAAAACTTATGTGTATTTTATCTGGTATGCCTGAGCTAGGATAAAATTTATATATAGTCGTTCTGGAATGAAAGTTAAGATATGAAAGAGTGTAAGCCAATGTGACGCAGTGAGACAGCATCTGAATGTTAAATAATGGTTATGGGTTCCATTACCGCTTCAAAGAGTATTTGCATTATATATAAATAGATTTTCATTCCGCCTCTCGTGGCGCAGAGGCACAAGTGTGCGACTGTAAACGCTACAGGTTGTGAGTTTGATTCCCACTCCAGGAAATGTAAAATTTACTATTTTCATTTCTTGGGTTTGGTAATAAGGCAAAGCGTGGCGTTGAGTTCCGCAACTCAATACGCAATGCCTCAATTCGGCGGAAAGTGGGGAATGGAATTG
Source organism: Philaethria dido (assembly GCA_033558755.1). Classification (NCBI taxonomy): domain Eukaryota; kingdom Metazoa; phylum Arthropoda; class Insecta; order Lepidoptera; family Nymphalidae; genus Philaethria; species Philaethria dido. The sequence continues at coordinate 437,714 of JAKGSA010000707.1, forward strand.
TTTGGAGAGAATGGAGTGTCTTACCCTAGGTTTTATGGTTTCCTCTGCCTACCCTGCTATATGCGAGTTACAGCGTGAAGTTAAAGAAAAAAATAATAATAATTCCTTTCTTCCTGCCTTAGTCGTTCACTCTTGACAGAGTGACGTGGTTGATAACGATGCATTTTCACTAAAATCAGCAGCCCTTACGATGCGTCTCCACTTGTTGCAGTTTTCAGCGTCTCGGATATTTTGGACAACAACTTTTATTAGGTCCGTCCACCGCATCGACCGCGTTTTCGCTTGCCTTCTACTTGTCCAACAACTACTACCTGGACAACGAGTCGCTCTATGGAGTGTTTTTTCTATGTGTCCGAAATATAAATATAAATAGACTATAAAGCAATAAAAACGGAGTGTTTAATCACTACATCTCTTTGTTCCAATAAAATACTTAAAACTGCTATATATTTGATTCATAAACAAAAAATAATTTAACACGCAAACGTCATTTCCACGTCAAAAGTTCGCTTTGTTATTCCAAAGTCAATTAGAACATTTATTTATGTTGTTTCCTGTTGGTGTATAGGATATGCAAACATCGTGAGGACATTGTGTGTCACTCAAGCTTGCCGAGTGTCAGCAAATGTCGGACATATGAGGATCATTAGGAATTTTAATAATATTTAATTGATGAGTAGTCGCCTGCAATTTTGTTTGCGAAGTTTTTATGATTAATTATTTTCATTTCTACCTTTCTTTTCTGTGGGGATTTCTTAGTACACTCGTTATAAGAAAGAGAGTCAAATTTTATAGAATTTTGGCTTTTGATGTATTAGCCTAGTAAATTTTAGCTCTTATTTGTGTCACTGGTAAATGCTAACCTAATAAAACTCAGCGGAAACACTCTACTATAAAGACACGCTGCGCCGCAGAATTGCTCCCACATGCTACTATGACTTCTCAGACACAGGGCAGAGATAGTGATTTGACACTACCTTCTAAATCACCACACGAAACGTCAATATAGATTTGTACATTTATGTTTTTTTCAAAAGAAATTATTTTTTTTAAATTATATTTTAATTTTTATTCTTGTTTTAATCAAAGTCGATAAAGATCGGGATCTTAAGTCGTTTTGTGACAAAAAATCAATATTATGATGTATTTGATTAGGTTCCTATAATTCTAAAGGTGCGATACACATACTCGTATAAGTGATATTTCTCTATCCTGACGCACTTTCGTTGTTCCGGCCGAGGTGAGTTCCGCCACTCAACATACAATACCTCAATTCGGCGGAAAGTGGGGAAGAGAAATGTTAAAAGAGAACGAGAACACTAGGTTCCCTGGTTCCCTTTGCTTACCCTGTCTATGTACGGGTACGGGATACAGCGTGAAGCTAAAAAAAATCCCCCGAGTGGAAACCCACAACCAATCGCGTTTATGATCAGAGGCTAACCCACTGAGCAATGGCGGCCTAATGTATTAAAAACAAATATAAAATGTATGAAGAATAACGAAAATCTTCGAGATTTTTTGTACATTCGGATTTCAGCTTGACTTGAAATAATTTGAAGGAATGATAAATGGTTTACTTTGCAAGTCGCGAGACGCGTTAGAGCTGCCGAGTTCATTTCCTCTCTTCAAATGTAGGTTGATAATGATAAATTATTGTATATGCTAAACAAATTTTGTACTTGCTTTCTTGGAAGATACAAAATATTTGCGAAATTGCCTTACGTGGAAGACATTTGATGTGATATATTATTTATAATGTTTTACATTTATATGTAAAAATATAAATAAGCGTGCGACTGTAAACGCGACAGGTTGTGGGTTCGATTCCCACTTGAGGAAATGGAAGTTTTCAATTCCTAAGTTTGGTAACAAGGCAGGGCGCGTTGAATTCCGCCACTCATCACGCAATGCCTCAATTCGGCGGAAAGTGGGGAACGGAATGTCTTAACACTAGGTTCCCTCTGCCTACCCTGCTATATGAGGGATACAGCGTGAAGCAATGTATGTATGTAAAACAGTGCACGGCATTTCACCACTTAACACACAATATCATGAATTTGGGCGGAAAGCGGAAAACGGAGTGTCGTGACACTAGGCTCACTCTCTCACTCATTCATTCACTATTAATATGAGAAAATTTCTTTTTTTTAATACATGAGAGCTTTTTTATCTTCCGCCGAGTGCTCGATTACGGGATAAGTATGGAGATGAATAGATTAATTATAATATGCAATTCTCAGTTGAAACTTGTTGCTCTTATCGGTGTATTTCCGTTTTGATAAGCTGGTAATGATTTTGTTAAGACGGTGGTAGCTAGTAATTTTATATTTGTTTTTTATATATGACCTTCAATATAAGTTAGTGGTGTTAAAATTTGATGTATTTAATTAGAACAAGGCCAATTAAATGGTTTGTTGTAATAAAAATAATAATGTATGTAAAGGAAATAATAAACATAATTAAATATAAAATATAGAAATAATTAAAATTTAAATAAAAAAAAAACAAATATAATAATATAATTTTTATGTGGTAGGAGGTTCGTCCTCCGACTGGCTCGCGACCACTATCATGTCAAAGACGAACCGCCAAATATCTTATGATGTGTTCCGGTTCGATGGCATGTAAGCCAGGTTTGCCCCTTTCCCACCCATCCTTTCCCCAAAATGTGGTGGTTCCGATAGCGGACTACTACATTGTCCTCCCCTTCCATCTGTATCCTCTAACTTGGCAACGCATCTACAACATCTTTGGTGTTGTAGATGTTCATGGGCGAAGCACTTACCATCAGGTGGTCCTTCCGCTCGTTTGCCTTCCGTTATCTATAAAAATAATGCACTAACAATTATAATTATTATGAATAACTAAAAAACTAGTCGTCAGTTCTTGACTAAAGACTATCATATAAAGAAAAATCATCACAATGGGGCTACTTATGACGAGAATGATACATAAAAAATACAGATGAATTGACAACTTCCTCCTTTTTTGAAATCGGTTAATAAAAGGAAAAAAATATGGGGATGCATGGATATTTGTTAACCTTTCACACAAAATTACTGAACGGATTTAGGTGAAACTCTACAATAATATAGTTGCCACTATTTAATAGAATGTTGAGTAATTTGGCAATAATATATAAGTATAAAAATTTTTAATAAAATCATTCTGAAAATAGATTTTTATAATAAAATACCGTATTGTAGTATTTGAAAAGCTTAAATACCACGAATATTCCTTAAGATCCGAAATAATCAAAATTTTAAGTAAATTATTAAATTATTTGCTAAGCTTTGAATTTGTAATAATCTTAGTGTAATCTTTATTAAGATAGCTAATTTGGCTAATTAGAACATTTAAATTTCAATCTAGATTAAATTTGTTTGCCTTACGTTGAATCATGATTTAGTATTTGACATTTAGTATTTGATATAGTCATCTATTATTTGTTTTGATTATTACTGAGAACCTAGCGTTAAGACACTCCGATCCCTTTCAACAATTCCGTTCCCCACTTTCCGTCAAATTTGAGGCATTGCGTGAGTGGCGGAACTCAACGCCGCGCTTTGCCTTGTTAACCCAGAAAATTAATATACTAAACTTTACATTTCTTGGAATTGGAATTGAACCCACAAACTGTTGCGTTTACAGTCGCACGCTTGTGCCTCTGCGCCACGACAGACTTCAGGCGTTGTTTTGATTATCTTTCGATTACTTTTTTTTTAAAAGGCTCTCCCACTTAGCAGGGTAGTGAGAGATAACCTAGATTTAAGACAAACTGTTCATCACTATCAGTCCAATTTAGAAACATTGGATGTTGTGGTGTATAATTAACACCGCGGTATTATCATGATTTGTTTTAAATGATAATATTTATATATAAATATTTTATCTAAATTTAGATGCAAGGTAAAATGAAATAGGAAAAAAGTGTGTATTTTCCAATCTTAATAAGTCTCTTGCATTTTCCCTATAAGTCCATCTGTTTTCCGGTTTCCGCCGAGATACGATGTTTTGCGCGTTGAGTGAAAGTGAAATTCAATGTCGCGGCCCGTCTTACCAAAACAGGAATGTGAAATTTATTTAAATATAACATTCTCTGGAGTACAAAGTGCGGCGTTGTGTTCCGCCAGTTACATACAAAGTCTCGAATTTGAAAGGAAAACGACGGACGGAGTGTTTTGACACTAGGTTAATTCTGGCTAGGGTTGCCAGTTATGCGTGGTAAAGCGAGAAGCTGCATTTCTGTGGGAGACGAAGAGGAGAAGGAACAAATATATAATTTTTTAATCATTTCTTATACTAGGAGAATCTATCAAAAATAAATTTTAATTAGTTATTTTCATTATATTGTGGGTTCGATTCCCACTTCAGGAAATGAAAATATTAAATAATATTTAGTATTTTCATTTCCTAGCTCTGGTTACAAGGCAACGCGTGGCGTTGAGTTCAGCCGCTCAGCACGCAATGCATTAATTCGGCGGCAAGCGGGGATTGTAAATATTAAAAGAGAAAGGAGTGTCTTAACACTAGGATCTCTGGTTACCTCTGCTTCTCTGTGCGGGCTACAGCTTAAAGCTTATTTATTTTCATTATTAAGTAAGCAATGATTATGTACTCTTATAATGAATTTAAAATTATGGCATACCTGCCCTTATTAAGGAGTAAGGAGTAAGGAGCCACGTGCCGCTTTTTGCTTGTTAAAATACTTCCTCAATGAACTCGGTTGAACCGATTGAATGAATGAAAACATAAAAAAAATATTAAAAAACTCACAATTACTTGAGATTGATGTACAGACGTTTCAATTTGAGATAATGGAAGGAACAAAGAAAGTTATTTTTGGGCTGCATTGTTTGTGTATTAGTTACGTATGTTTTGTTTGGAATGTGCAACAAATTGTAGTGAGTGAGTATTAGCTTTTTTTAGCATATTTTTTCTCTTTCTCCCGCATAGCAGCGTATACAGAGAGAACCTAGTGTCTAAGCACTCCGTTCTTCTTTTTCCGCTTTGTTTGAGTGTTAAGTGACGAAACTCAACACTGCCTCACTAGCAGGAAAACAAAAACAATTTAAGCATGTCCCCATGTAACAATCTTAATCATTTTGAAAATACTTTAAATATATAAATAGAACTTTTATTCATAATTATTTTTACTATAAGCATAGACTAAATACATACATTCATACATTCACGTTCTATCCCGCATTTAGCAGGGTACACAGAAGGAACCTGGTGTTAAGACACTCCGTTCGCCACTTTCCGCCGAATTGAGGCATTGCGTGCTGAATGGCGGAACTCAACGCCGCGCTTTGCCTTGTTACCAAACCCAGGAAATGAAAAAATCCATTTCCTAGAGTGGGAATCGAACCCACAACCCGTCGCGTTTACAGTCGCACGCTTGTGCCTCTGCACCATGACAGGCGTTGCTGTCGACATACTAAATACATCTCAAATTTGTGTAATTAGATGTAAATTCACACTTTTTGGAAGAACAGGATTGGCAGAGAGAACATAGTGACATGACACTCCATTTTACACTTTGTGCCCAAATTCAAGTCATTTTTTTAGCTTCACGCTGTATCCCGTACATAGCAAAGGGTACCTGAGAACCTAGTGTTAAAACACTCCGTTCTCTTAAAATTCCCGTTCGTTTAATTCGAGTCATAAATCCCATAAAACAGGCAACTAATTAGTAGATTGTCAAACATTGTTTTCTTTACAAAAAAATCTTTATCACGTTTAAAAGCAGGTGGTATTTTTAATTTATCAGAGAGATATCTCAACGGGCGTCGAGTTGCGTCGTGATTCGAATTCTTAATGTTTGGCTCATTCAGTCATTCCCCTTTGATGATTGCTAATAGCGTTTTAAGGGCTGTTATACTTACGTCTCGAGTTACTAAAGCGAAGTGGTGTGTGTTTTGTGTAGGTTATGGATTTGATGTCCATTTCTATTTCTACTGTAAATAATTTTTAAACAAATAAGTTACATACTTTATTTTTTAAACATTAAAAAGCGCAAGAAACTTTTCTTTCTTTTTTTTGGCTTCATTCTGTATCCCGCACATAGCAGGGTAGGCAGAGAGAGCCAGAGAACTTAGTGTTAAGTCACTCCGTTCTCTTAACATCTCCGTTCCCTTTCCGCCGAATTGAGGCATTGCGTGCTGAAAGGCGGAACTTAACGTCGCACAAGAAACTCAATGAGATTATAATGTTAACCGACTTTAAAAAGGAGGAGGTTATAAATTTGACTGTATTTTTTATGTTTTTTAATCTAATTTTAATGATAATAATATATATATATATTTAACTTCACACTGTTACCCGCATATAGCAGGGTAGGCAGAGGGAACCAGAGAACCTAGTGTTAAGACACTCTATTCTCTTTCAACGATTCCGTTCCCCACTTTTCACCGAATTGAGGCATTGCGTGTTGAGTGGCGGAACTCAACGCCGCGCTTTGCCTTGTTACCAAACCCAAGAAATGAAAATACTAAATTTTACATTTCCTGGAGTGGGAATCGCCCACAACAGGCGTTATAATATTTTTTAGAGCATTTTATTTGAGTCGGTTGCTTTTTTTTGATAAAATCTTAATTATTCTTATAATTATTCTTTATTCATTATTGTGTAACACAAAGCTAAGGACACAAGAGACAGAAAAAATGCACAAGAATACATAAAAAAAATACATCAATAAATTTATAGATATACAACTCCACAGTTTGTTTTACCAGATTGGAAGAATGAAAATAATGTAATTTTTATCTGTAACTTGACCGGAAATCGAACCCACAACTAACGCTTAAAATAATACGCTGTCCCAATGAGTCATTATGGCCTTTGTAACAATCTTTATAACTAATTTATTTTGTTAATATTGATTGAAATTTAAAAAGAATTTCGATGCACCTTTATAGTAATTAAACCCAGGTTAAGTTTAAACGCTCGATAGCTAAAAATAGAGCGATCAATGGTTAACATGAACACGTTATTAAGTAGTCAGATTTAGTTTGTACAAGTTGCAGTGGAGTTGTTAACATATTTATACGCGGAAGTTACGTTACGTGAAAGTGTAAAAATGTGAATACTAGCTGCTTGACGCGGTTTTGATCATTTTTTTTAGCTTCACGCTGTATCCCGCATATAGCAGGGAAGACAGAGGGAACCTGAGAACCTAGTGTTAAGACACTCCATGTTCTTTGAACAATTCTGTTCACCACTTAACCATTGCATTGCGTGCGTGGTGAAACGAGCTTTACCATGTTACCAGAGTGAGGAAATGAAAATACTAAATATTGTTTAATATTTTCATTTCCTGGAGTGGAAATCGAACCTATAACCTGTCGTGTGTACAGTCACACGTATGCCACGCTGCCGCTGCCTCTTTTGAATAACATAAATTCTTTCGTAGTAAAAGAAATTGGTATTTTTAGTAATACTGAAAAGTAATCAATGTTTTTCACGGGTGATTGAATTCAATCCAATAAACAGTCAGTACGTAGAATAAATATAAAAAAAAAAAACAATTGTCAAACACTGTAAAAAGTCGTAAATTTTAATTAATTTACGATCGTTGAATCTATGTAACGCGTCTGTTTAGTTTAGTTGATAGTATGTTTTAACTGATTTCATAAAAACGAGGTGGTTCTCAATTCGACTGTATTTATATGATAGTTAGTGTTTCTGATGTAGTACTTTTCAAAATATATTTAAGATTTTTTTAACTTTACTCTGTATCCCACATAAAGCAGGGTAGGCAGAGGGAACCTGAGAACTTAGTGTTAAGACACTCCGTTCCCCACGAGTCTTCACACTAGGTTCTCTCTGCCTACCTTGCTATTTGTGGGATACAGCGTTAAGCTACGTATGTATATAAGCTATGATATAAAAAAATAATCATCAAAATTGATTCACCCAGTAAAAAGCTATACAGTAACTAACACATAATAAAACCATCGAATCGAGAACCTTCTTTTTCAGAATCGGTTAAAAAACCCCAATATAAACCGTAACACAAGTGCTGTGATAAATAATTACCACTTACACTCGTAAGCCACCGTACGCCGGCTCACGTAAAGAAAGACGGACAACAAAATTGCCAGCTATTTCAACTCTTCCAGCGGTTAGAGCTTCCGGCTTAAACCTCGAAGAATGTACACAATAATTAATATCCGATCATTATCTTAACTACCCGATACCGCGTCTCGATTAAAGGCGACTTGACAGCTATAACATAAAACTTAATAGAAAAAAAAAACTTTATGGTAAGCCAAAAGCAACCATCTTACTTAGCGAGAAGGTTAAAACTGGCTTAAAATTAAAAATTCCGGCTTGTTTTGTGAGATACGGCTAAAGTAGCACTGTCAACTTGTCTTTCGGGTTCTCGGAGATCGACGTAAATGGTTAATTATTGTAGTAGATGTATTGGAGTTAAGACATTTTTCTTTTGGATTTTGGGTGGTGCCTTCTGAGTTTATGCGAACTTTAATTTGATTGGCTCTTGTATTTCATTATTGTTTAATTGTATGCGTGTTTATGTTTTAATGGTTGGTTTTTTTTACGTGTTAATTATAATGTTATGGCGTGAATAAATTTCATTTAATATACCGCCATATTTGTTTTTTAATATAGTTTTTTATATAATTATAATATATTTATGTATGTATACTCGTATATTCATATGCGTGTCAAGGCCATCGTGGCGCAGTGGGGCAGTATCTAAGTGTAAATGTGGTTGGGGATTCGATTCCTACTACAGAAAATGAAAATATTAAATAATATTTAGTTTATGCATTTCATTGGTCTGGTAACAAAGCAAAGGGCAACGTTGAGTTCCGCCACTCAGCACGCAATACTTCAATCTGGTGATAAGTAGGGAACAGAATTGTTGAAAGAGAACGGAGTGTCTTAACACTAGGTTCTTACGTTCCCTCTGCTTACCCTGCTATATGCGAGATATAGCGTGAAGCTAAAAAAAATATAAATATCCATGTTAAGGTCATCATGGCGCAGTGGGGCGGGACTGTAGACTTGACGGTTGTATTTTATTTTATTTATTTTTATCTCCCTTCTATGGTATAACAAATCACGATGTTGACTTCTGTAACTTAACCAGTAATCACGAATTCGGGCAGAAAGCGGTGAATAAAATGTCCACATTAGGCTCTCTCTGCTTACATTTGACAGACAGATTCTAACGTTAGGACACTTCGTTCAACATTTTGGTATTTGATTCTTATAGCGAGTATTTTAATATTTACTGCCTATTTAATAAGGCCGATGCAAGTTAATAGGCCTAATAAAAAAGAAATATAAAAAAAAATCACAAATAAAATCCATATTTACACTGTAAATATATTCGTTCATAAATTCAATGATTAAATAGAAAATACATATAATGTGAAACTGTTTCATACCAGTTTAGTTACATTATCAGACCATACACAACTCTTTTTTATCATAAGGCTAAGGTTTTCCCTACGTCGTATTTATCAGTTTAATAAAATTTTAATATATATTAATTTATATTTATGCGAAAACATTATTTAATTTTATTTTTTATTGAATATCAATCGTTCAATCAAAAACTCAATCGGCCGTTTCATGTGATTCGACATAAATTACTTCAAAAGTCATTTGAAGAAGGATTAGTATGCTTAATTAATTGACGCTTGGCAAAAAATATTTCAACCACAATGAAGATACAGGTTCGCTAATTCAAGTATACATGGATTTGAATACGTGAATAATCATAATATAATAAAGTGACCTGTCGTGACACAGAGGCACAAGCGTGTGACTGTAAACTGTTGTGGGTTCGATTCCCACTCCAGGATGTGAATATTTTAAATAAGATATAATATTTTCATTTCCTGGGTCTGGTAACAAGGCAAAGCGGGATACAGCGTGAAGCTAAAAAAAAATACAACTCTATAATTTATAACAAAAATATTTTAAAATTTTCATAACCGGTAGCGACATACGTATCTTAACACCGATTGGTTATTACAAAGGTAATTATTTTCACGTCAAACCTGTAATGAAATGAAATATTACAGAGTACGATAAACGAATGCCTACTCGTTATTGCTTCAAGGCATTTAGCATTTCTTAAGAAATAAAACATCGAACAATTTAAAGATATGTTATGATTTTTATATTATTTATGATATCGAGGCCTTCTTGGCGAAATTGGACGTTTGATTGTAAACACGATTGGTTGTGGATTCGATTCCTGCTCAGTGGAATTATATTATGATTATTTTATTTTAACACCTGTCGTGGCACAGAGGCACAAGCGAGCGACTGTAAACGCGACAGGTTGTGGGTTCGATTCCCACTCCAGGCAATGGATTTTTTAATTTCCTGGGTTTGGTAACAAGGCAAAGCGCGGCGTTGAGTTCCACCACTCAGCACGCAATACCTCGATTCGGCGGGAAGTGGGGAACGGAGTGTCTTAACATTAGGTTCTCAGGTTACCTCTGCCTACCCTGCTATATGCGGGATACAGCGTAAAGCTATGTATGTATGTGTATTTTATTTTACCCGTTCTGGTAAGAATAGCGCGGCGTTAAGTTCCACCATTCAACGCGTCTCGAGTGGTTTAAATCACTTTTATTATGGCGCTAGTTGAGAAATCACTTCGCCAATGTAATATTGTATGGATAACATAAGAAGGATTGATAAGGATTGATAGTTAAAAAAGGAGTTGTTAAACTATAAGAGATTGGTAACAAGGTAAAGCGCGGCGTTGAGTTCCGCCTCATCCTCAATTCGGGGGAAAGTGGGGAACGGAAATGTTAAGAGAACAGAGTGTCTTAACACTAGGCTCCTGGGTTACCTCTGCCTACCCTGCTACATGAGGGATACAGCGTGAAGTTAAAAAATACTAAGCACTTGACTAGTGCTTGATTATTGTGGTTTTAATTCCTATATGAATATAATTATATTTTTCGTTTTTTTATTCACATTATAGAAAAATTCGGAGTCGTTCTGAAGTAGCTCTTTATTACATACATAGATAATAAGTAAAAATTTGATCTAATTTTGGATTAATTCTGGAATTAATTTAATTTACCTTGGTTAAGTTAGGCAATGTTTATTAGTTTCCGAAATATAACGCGTTATATTTCCAAAACATTCCAAAACAGAAAGTGGTGAACGTTATATCATATACGTTAAGATATTTGGGGAACGGAATTGTTAAAAGAGAATGGAGTGTCTTAACACTAGGTTCTCAGGTTCCCTCTGCCTACCCCGCTACATGCGGGATACAGCGTGAAGTTGTTAAGATATTTTCATGAGATTAACATATATGCGGCATAAACCCGAATTTTGAGACATTTCGTAATAAGTGGTGGAACTCACCGCAGCGTTTTGTCCTACCTGAGTGGAGAAATGATAATAAATTTACCTTTATTCCCCGGGGAAGAATCGAACCCACGTCCAATCGCATTTGCAGTTGGACGTTGTCCCACTGCGCCATAATGGTCTCAGGCTTAACATGTATTTATGCTTATATAATAGAAACATATTCAGTAACACAGTTTCTAAGAAAACACTAGCAAAGTAAATTTAGATCAGCCCAGTGCTATACAAATTTGCATACGAGGAAGCCGTGTTTCGCCTTAATGTTTATTTTAGATATTCCGAGTATTACAGACATATATGTATATCTATAAACTATAGAAGGATATATTAGTATATATGGACCGTAGCGATTGGAATTCTGTTCTCTCTCACTACCCCTAGGGATAAATATAAAGCTAAGTAATAATTTCAAAGACGAACCGCCAAATATCTAATGATGTGTTCCGGTTCGATGGCATGTAAGCCAGGTTTTCCTCTTTCCCACCCATCCTTTCCCCAAAATGTGGTGGTTCCGATAGCGGACTACTACTACACATTCCCCCCCTTCCATCTGTATCCTCTAGGTTGGCAACGCATCTAGAACAACTCTGGTGTTGTAGATGGCGATGGGCAAAGGTAACCACTTACCATCTGGTGGTCCTTCTGCTCGTTTGCCATCCGTTATCCATTAAAAAAAAAAGTAAGTATTTATAGCAGGCAGTGGCGAGGGGTGAAAATTTTAGTTAGGAAAGCCGGTAAATTTAGAGAAGCCGGTACATATGCTTAGGGAAGCCGATAATTTTTAGAGAAGCCAGTATATTTAGGGAAGCCGGTATAGGATATAAAGATATTTAGTATTTATTCTCAAATTTTGGTGATGAAACTCGAACTCGTGTCTCTTGGAAACCGTCCAAGCGCTCAAACTGCTAAGCTATGCGTTCTTATACACCTGTGTCGAAATTCTTATACGATTGCTGTTTCTGAAAATATTTTTCGTAACACTAGGTTCTTTCAGTCTTACTTAAATACATACAAGAGATGCAAGATATTACTTACTTTACTTGACTTATTTATTTATTTTTTAACTTCACGCTGTAACCCGCATATAGCAGGGTAGGCAGAGGGAACCAGAGAACCTAGTGTTAAGACACTCCATTCTCTTTCCACAATTTCGTTCCCCACTTTCCACCGAATTGAGGCATTGCGTGGTGAGTGGTGGAACTCAACGCTGCGCTTCGCTTTGTTACCAAACTCAGGAAAAAATACTAAATTTTACATTTCCTGGAGTGGGAATCGAACCCACAACCTGTCGCGTTTACAGTCGCACGCTTGTCCTCTGCGCCACGACAGGCGTTAATTTTTATTACTCAAAAATATCAGCCTAAAATATCTAACGAATAAAATGTATCAAGTGTTAATAAATATACTAGATTATGCCCACGGCTTAGTACAATTTCGATTACAATCAATTTATAACATTGCCCAGTTAAGAATGGCCTTTATTCTATGAAAAATAACAAAAAATGGGGTCCATTTTCAACTGGCTGTATTAATTCGATTAAAATCACTATACATCATATGATCGTTAATGACTAAGTACGGATAAGTTTAAAATAGTTCAGGTTTCAACACGATGTTTATAGATTTTATTATGTTAATATATTCTTGTGGTAGAAAATTGGCACGTTCAAAGGTGACGTAATTTTTAAAATTATTGTAGAGTTTAGTTTATATTATATCTCTTGTATATATAAAAGAATTAAGATTTTGACAGGGCAAAGCGGCGTTGAGTTCCGCCGCTCAGCATGCAATGCGTCAATCCGGTGGAAAGTGGGGACGGAGTGTCTTAACACTAGGTCCTCTGGTTCCCTCTGCCTATCCTGCGGGATACAGCGTACAGCTAAAAAAAATATATAATATAACTAGGGGCCCCCGCCTCCTGCTCGCTTGGCTCGCTAACTCCAGCTTGCAACTATCATGACCACATCAGAAACACTAGCTATCATATGAAAAAGGATCATCAAAATTTGTTAAGTCAGTAAAAAGATATGCGGTAACGCACATAAAAAAATATCGTCAAATTGCTATTTTCCTTTTTTTTTCATATTAAAAATAATCTGTATTAATACGTGAAGGAACAACTTTGAATCTCTTTTTACGAAACTACCATGGTTCGACATGTATGTTTATATAAAGTGACATATACATTGATAGACAACGCGTTGTTAACACGTCAGCGGGAACTCTATATAAAATAGAAAGATATACCTACTCACAAAACATATTACCTTTAAATAAGGAAGGACTTACATATTGACCTATTTGCTAAATCTAAACGAGATATATGCGTTATATTTAAAAATATGTAACATTTATTAAAATATTTAAATCAAGTTATTTTCTGGCGTAATGATCATTATATGAGAAATATAGCGGTTGATGCAAAATCTGCTTTACATTTCTACTAAATTTATGTCAAGTCCAATTTCAAGGTTTGCCAGTAATAAAAAAAATGATTTGCTAATGTATTTAATTTTTTACATACATATACCATACAAAGCTTCACGCTGTATCCCGCATATAGCAGGGAAGGCAGAGGGAACCTAGCGTTAAGACACTCCTTTCCCCACTTTCCACCAAATTGAGGCATTGCGTGCTGAGTGGCGGCACTCAACGCCGTGCTTTGCCTTGTTATCAAACCCAGGAAATTAAAAATTACATTTCCTGGAGTGGGAATCGAACCCACAATTTGTGGTGCTTACAGTCGCACGCTTGTGCCTCTGCGCCACGACAGGCGTTATTTAATTTTTTTATTACTGATAATTTACTATACTTTTAAATTTGTTTTTTTTTTAAATATCATAGATTTTTGATAGAAAGTGAACAAAGGAATGAGAAAACGAAATTCCTAAGCGAATAGGAAGATTAAAATCATATATTCAAAAATGTGATTCTTTAACTTTACTGAAAGCTTGCAAAATATTTGTATATATATCTTTTCAGTTCCATACTTTTCCCTAATTAGCAGTTCGGTCAGAGAGAATTTAGTGTCAATATACTATTCTCTAGTATCCACCCAAATTCTAGACATTGGTTGTTAAATAGTGAAACTCAAAGAGAAGCAAAATAAAAATAATTTAAATATTATCCCCCGGAATGGCAATCGAACTCACTACCCATCGCATTTGCAGTAAAATATTCTTCCACTGCGCCAAACGGCTTCAAATATATAAGTATTCCATATGTTATATTATAAATACTATAAACTGCTAAATAAATATTACTCCCAACAAAGATCTACTGAAGCAAGCTGTTCAAACACAGTATATACCATTTCGTACATATGCAACTTTGTGACTACGCTCTTAGCCTGACTATTTGTCTCAACTAGTAACCCGTTGACGCGTAAAATATACGTTGTCCTTAGCAACGTGTATGCCATTTTACATAAGTGTCAAACATATAGAGTAGGTAGTGTGTGTAATATCTATTTTATTTATTTAATTCTTTTTTAACTTCACGCTGTATCTCGCATATAGCGGGGTAGGCAGAGGGAACCAGAGAATCTAGTGTTAAGACACTGCATTCTCTTTCAACAATTCCGTTCCCCACTTTCCGCCAAATTGAGGCTTTGCAGGTTGAGTGGCGAAACTCAAACACGCATTTTGCCTTGCTACCAAACGCAAGAAATGAAAATACTAAATTCTACATTTCCTGGAGTGGAAATAGAACCCACAACCTGTCGCGTTTACAGTCGCACGCTTGTGTCTCTGCGCCACGACAGGCGTTAAAGATTTTCTACAACGCTCCAATATACAGATATATTGTAAAAATTCTTACGAGGTCGAAAAATTACTATTCCAATGAGCTCTTTGATTTTCGCGATTATTACACATATTAAATGAAATTATTTTAACCCGATTAAACGCAAGTAATCACAAGTAGAGTCTACCTGTGACCACGGACTACTGTAAAGTGTTCGAAACGTCAGGTTTCCAAAAATGTATTTTCGAATACTAAAATATACGCGATTAATCCGGTTAAAATAGTTTCATTTAATTACTATTCTATTATTATTTTTTTGAATATACATATACTCTATGAATATTAAAGAATGAGGCGCTGTTAGTGAGTATTTTACACACAATGTTAAAAATGAAATACATTAGCGTTGTGGCGGAACTCAACACCACCCTTTGTCTTACCAGAACAAAGAAATAAAAATAGTTTAAATGCACTCATTTCCTCGAATGGGAATCGAACCCACAACCAATTGCGTCCTAAAAAGTACAATCTGTACATTTTAACACATTGTTATGCAAATTTATTTACAGATTTAACGTCGCTGAAAAAAGCTATATACGAGTACAATGAATTATTTAGAGCTGGCAAAAGCGTTTCTGTTAGCGTCAATACCAAATGAAAACTTTAAAATGTATGGCAGTGAAAAGCAGGGTGGGTTTCTTGCTAAAAAATCAGAGATATATTTTTTGATTTTTTAACAGCTTTACTTACGCTTTTTACCGGATAGCAAGGTAGTAAAGAGAAAAAAGTGACAAAATATTCTGTTCTCCAATTTCCGCTCGAATTTAATTTATTTAAGACATTGCATCTAAAGTTTCGTCCTCCGACTGACTCGCGACCACTATCATGTCAAAGACGAACCGCCTGATATCTAATGATGTGTTCCGGGTCGATGGCATGTAAGCCAGGTTTTCCTCTATCTCACCCCATCCTTTCCCCAGAATGTGGTGGTTCTGATAGCGAACTACTACATTGTCCTCCCCTTCCATCTATATCGTCTAGGTAGGCAACGCATTTACAACACCTCTAGTGTTGTAGATGTCTATGAGCGAAGGTAACCATTTACCATTAGGTGGTCCTTCTGTTCGTTTGCCATCTGTCATCCATAAAAAAAAGTGGCGGCACTCAACGCCACGCTTTATCTTACCTGAGTGAAGAAATGAAGATAATTTAAATATCAACATGTCTCTGAGTGAGAATCGTACCCACAACTAATTGACAACTATGGCATCTACTTCCTCATTCTTTAATTATAATTTGTGGTATGAGTGTGGAAAAAAGAAATCTTAAGAGAACGGAGTGTCTTAACACTACGTTCTCTAGTTCCCTCTGCCTACCCTGCTATGTGCGGGATTCAGAAAAATCCTTATAACAGCTAAGTTTACAAGCGTTGTAATAAAGTCATATCCATATTTTATTTTAAATATAAAAAAACATTATATTCGAGTTGACTGTCCTCCATTTTGTGAACATGGAATCTGTTACAGTCATATATTACCCATTTTATGTTCCACACTGCTTTGTATTCCACAAAAACGCGTATCTATTCACACTTGATCTTAAAAAAATATTGTAAAATATACTCTATTCATATAAAATAGAGTTCATTTTTAAACGTCGTTGAGAAAATCGCTTAATTTTCGTTCGAAAATCGATATTAGTAAAATCGTTTTGCTTATGTGTTTTTCAACAGTTCGATTTTTGGCACTCAGGTTTTGGAAACGTGACTGGTTTTAATTAGGCGCTAAAATCAGATAACGGGTTCAAATCTAAAGAGGAAAATTTTATATTTATGTAAGTAATGAGTAGTATATGTAGTACTAGTATATGTGAAGTTCATGAATGTTTGCAAAGTGCGGCATTGAGTTCCGTTACTCAGCACGCAATGCCAATTCGGTGGAAAGTGGGCAACGGAGTGTCTTAACACTAGGTTCTCAGGTTCCCTCTGCCTACTCTGCTATATACGGGATACAACGTGAAGCTAAAAAACTGAATGTTAGTAATTTACCTGTGTGTTGAAAGTGAGTTTTAAATATACGATAGTATGTGTAAAATTTATTTTACGAATTTCTTTTACATTATTATAAAAATATTTGTCTTTGGCATTTCTTTTCCCTATACACTATGTATGTCAATTTTCATACCCCTCCGTCCGCATAGTTTCATGAAAAGCAATTAAAAGTTTTCCTTTCACATTAATAATAAATATTGGTAATCTCAATATTATTAATATAAAATCATAATCTATATTTTGAATTAAAATATTTATTGGAAACAAATTGAATCTTAATTGGAATATAATTTGTGCAATACTTTTCATATGTATATCATATGTAAGTATATGAATATACATGATTGAGAACGATATTAGCTTTTTATGTTAATATTTCTTTACAGCGAGGCCTGTCGTGGCGCAGAGGTATAAGCGTGCGACTGTAAACGCGACAGGTTGTGGGTTCGATTTCCACTCCAGGAAATTAAAATATTAAATAATATTTAGTATTTACGTTTCCTTACTCTGGTGATAAGGCAAAGTGCGGCGTTGAGTTCCGCCACTCAACACGCAATGCCTCAATTCGGCGGAAAGTTGGGAACGGAAATGTTAAAAGAGAACCGAGTGTCTTAACAATAGGTTCTCTGGTTCTCTCTGCTTACTCTGCTATGTGCGGGATATAGAGTTAAGCTAAAAAAAAATCTTTTATAAAAAATAAGTATCCCGCATATAGTAGGGTGGGCAGAGGGAATCTAGTATTGAGATACTCCGTTCTCCACTTTAAGCCAAATTGAAGCATTGCGTGCTGAGTACTCAACTAAACTAAACTAGGAAAATGAAAAATTCCATTTCCTGACATACACATATTTTGCAATATATTCTATTTTTTAAAACTGATCAATTTATTTTTATGAAAAAAAATTGCATACAGTAAAATAACATACAAATAAACCGGTTTTAACATGAAAAACTGAATTTTCCTATCATAAAAAAACATATTTCCCATTCCAGCCCTTTGAGTTTGCACTTCCGATCATCACTTGTACATAAAAGGTCTTTCCTCGAAACATTTGTTGTTAAATCCTCAAACATTAAGCGTCCGCCTAAATCCTTTGCTGATGGAAGTTAGATTTTATAGCCGTTATTACGATTGTGGATATTATTTTATGTAACGTTGAAATGGTTTTGGTTCACGACCTGATTATTAATTGGGTTTTGGAAGGAATTGGGAAATTACTCCGAAATTCATATTGTTCGAATTAATTTTGGAAAAGTCAAAGATATTTTAAAGTGGAATTATGTTTTATACTCGAAAAACAAAGAGCAAATAATATTAATGTAAGAAAATCTCAACAAACACAGTGTTTAACCAAGGGCAGTGGTTATAGATTCGAATTTTAATCATTCACATGGACATTGCGTTTTGAATGGCAGAAATCGGCGGCGAACCCAGAACTAGTCGATTTACAGTCCGACGCTGTTCCACTGCGCCAGGATGGCTGGCAATTTAAATTATTAATTCAATCACAAATTGAAACTAACTAAATAACTAACATAATCATTCAAACTTATAGAGAGCATTATTTGTTAAAGTCATGTTTCGATGTTTTGCTAAAAAGAAGACGATGTATAGCTCAATAAGTCATATGACCCCTTATACATTATTTTACCCTCCATTACACATCCCTACATTTTCATAGTAGTAACGATACAGTATTTTTCGTCGTTCAATACTTAAGAAATGAGAATATTTACCGCTTTGTTTAAAACAAAAGGATTTTTCTGGGGTAAGACGTTGTCCCTATTTCAGTATTTATGGATAAATAGCCATGGGTTTCGTGTGCCAGAAGCCTAGCCTACATGCTGTGTTTACATATTTTAGACTGAAAAAATAATACTACAATTCCGTTCCCCACTTTCCGCCAGATTGAGGCATTGCGTGTTGAGTGACGGAATTCAACGCCGCGCTTTGCCTTGTTACCAACCCCCGAAAATGAAAATACTTCATTTCCTGGAGTGGGATCGGATCACAAGCTGTCGCGTTTACAGTCGCACACTTGTGCCTCTGCGCCACGTCAGGCGGGTAGAATGGAGTGTCTTAACACTAGGTTCTCGGGTTCCCTCTGCCTACCCTGCTATATGCCGATTACAGCGTGAAGTTAAAAAAAAAAACAATTCTAATATAACAAGGCGCGGCGATGAGTTCCGTCACTTAACACGCAATGACTTGAATTCAGGCAGGAGGCATATGTTTTGATACTAGGTTTACTTACCTACTCTGCTACTGCGGAATAAAGAGTAGAGATGCTAAAAAAAATTGCTGAATGGTGGAACATAACGCTACACTTTCCTTCTTCTTCGTCGCTTTCTTTATTGCTGAAGGTCGTGCCCGTTTTGGTGAATCATGATGGCGGTACTGACGAGCTTCTTTTATGCTACCTTATTGTCGGCTTGCCTGAGCCGGGGGAGTCCTGTGATCACTGTGACCGTGTCAGACCATCGGCTGGGCGTTCAGGCTTTAGGTCTTATGCCGTTTATTTTGCCAACGACTACCAGTTTTTCTAGACTATCTGGTTGTTTTCACGCTGTGTGGCTTTGCTTATCATTATAAATATACAACATACCTCTAAGTGGATGTTGAATCTACAACACGGTTTACTATAGATTATTTTCAATTTTCACTGAGCCATGACAGTCTTAAACACTGTCCCATTACACAGCCTCGTTTAAGCATAATATTGTGTTTCAAAACTTTAAAATTGTGTTACGTTCAATTTTAAGCGAACACGAGGTATCGCTTTAATAGAGTATAACAGAATCTAGTTAGATAGTTAGACGTCACCGTTGACGGTACAGTATACGGTATGCCAACAATTATGCGTCATGCAAGCTTGTTTGGAATAACTTGATAAATATACGTCGTTGACGATGTAATTTGTGCTTAGATTTTTTATGGTCATCATGGTATAGTGGAAAGTCTTTTGGACAACCACAGTTACAAAACTGTGGTGAGTGTAAGTTCGATTCTCACTCGGGAGTATAAAAAAGCAGCTTCACGGGTTTTCCTGCATAGTAGGGTGGTCAGTTTGAACGTAGTGTAATGTCTCGAATTCGGGCGGAAAACGTCAAACGGAGTGTCTCGACACTAGGTCCATATTTGGAAGAATGGTATTTAAATTATTTTCAATTCTCTGGTAAGACTCAACGTAGCCTTGAGTTCCACAACTCAATACGGATTATTTCGAATTGGTAACAGTGGAGTGATTTGATATTGATACTAGGCTATATCTGCCTAAATACCTAAAAGAACAATAATTATAATTATAAGAACGCAGTGACACAGAACACCGTAAAAAAAGTTGAAATCAGTGTCACATATGGTTAATATTTTTTCACCATCAGACTTTATTTCGCATAGCATGGCATGGCAGAGAACCTAGAGTCACGATACTCCATTCACCACTTTCCGATCAAATTCATGACACTGCGTGTTAAATGGCCGAAGTTAACATCGTGCTTTGTCTCATGAAAATAATTTTAATATAATTAATAAACTCCCTCGAGCGGAAATCGAACCCACGACATTTTTAATAATATTAAATACTTGCAAATATATAATTAAAAAAAAATTATAAATAAACAAAGACTAGCTAGACAAAGAAATTACAGACAATCTTATGTTATAAAGGACAATATTGAACAAAACAATATCTATACAAACGAGTGCAAAATCTGTCTGAACTCTCAAAGGACCAAATAACTCTATGCAATTGTACGGAGCGAGATTGTAAATTTTATATTCTATTCATATGATATAAACTTCATTATTTTTATATGTTCAAATAAAGTATAGCTTCAAAAGATAGTTTAATATAGTAAAAAAACTATCAAAATCTGTCTGCATTGGTTATAAATTCGATTTTTATTTTAAAAGGTGAAAATGTTAACGTTCTTTCAGTCTGATGGTATAAGGCGCTGTGTTAAATATGACCTCTAAATATCCAATGCCTTATTTATATATAAATACGTGAAGCAAAAACTTTGGATCCCTTTTAAAGAAAATTACGCGAACAGAGGAGCATGAAACTGGGCATAAAAAATGCAGAATGCTAATATTTTTTTTAAATAATGCACAAAAGATATATTAAATTAATAAAATAATTGTTATACACACTACCATGGTTTGACATCCATGTTTATACAAAGTGACATATACGTCACTACGCAATGCGTTATTAACGCATTTACGAGGACACTGATGAATATAAATTGTCATGCGTTTTTTCATCTTCACAATTTCTACCGCCTAACAGATTACAATACAACAATATGGGGTTCTTCAAAAGGGGAATAAATAAGTTTTTGAAGGGTCGGCAACGCGTAAGTGATGCCCCTGGTGTTGCAAGCGTCCATAGGCCACGGTAACCACTTACCATCAGGTGGGCCGTGTGCCTTGTTGCCACCGTCGTGATATAAAAAAAAAAAAAGATTAAATTGAAAGAACCAGTCAATACACGTTCTCTGTCAGCCCGAATTCGTGAAATTGCGTTTTTAATGGCGTAACTCAACGCCACGCTTTGTCTTACCAAAACGGAGATATCGAGTAGGGATCTACGAGTAGGGATCGAACCTACAGTTAATGCATTTATAATCTCACATTGTTCTACTACGCCATGATGGCTTCAAAATATGACTTAAAAATAGGCAGATTTAAAAAATAGACAATGGAGTCAACACTCCGTTCTGTGCTTACTGCCCAAAATCAAAATCAAATAATTTTATTTAAAGTAAGAAGTTACAAGCTTCATTTTTTGAACGTCAAATAATTTACCACCAGGTCACTAAATTTAATGCCTTAGACCTGAGAAGAACCAGCGGAAGAAACTCAGCGGGACTTTTTTTTCCTCAGTCAATACTTTACAATTATTTATTAGTGACAATGATACCTTTGAAATAGACTCGAGCGAGCATTTCATTCCCAAGGCTTGTTATCATTTATAAAACCATTAATTAAGTTTAACACACAAACGTCTTTTCACAACTTTTTAAAATTGTGATATAGAACATTTTTGGACGTTTTCTGGGATCCTATTGTAAAATTTGAATTGACATTTCGAGACAGCGTCTTGAGTGGTGATATACAAACCTATATCGCTTTACTCAAATTTACACTGTCGGTAAATATATCTGTAGTATAAAGCGATCAAATAACGATCCCTTTGGGACATTGATGTAGCAAAATTTCCAGCTATTCCTATAAACAGTCACCCATCCAATGCCTGGAGTTTGATTTTGGTATTCCTTTAAGACCAACAAAGTCATGTCTAGTTAGAATTGCTAACGTTTAATCAAAATATTTACTTTGTTCTAGATAGAATAAATAGTCCAGTGATAGATTGTCATGTTATACGAGTTTCAGCCCGCAACTTCGCTTGCGTGGAGTAAAAAACGAAAATTCTCTTAGTTCTCCCCTACACTTTACAAGGAATTTCACCTTTCTATGGCCAGTAATTTCGCCTGGACATTGTCTATCAGTCACTCAGTAACGCATGAGTTTTATATTTATATATAAAACGATACGACAGATTTGCTAATAATGTCTTCTTCTTTTGAAAAGTTTGCGTCCGATTAATATCATGAAAGCAAAATTTTTGAGGATGGATGGATTTTTGTTTTTGTTTCTTGCAAAAAATGCTTGCTAATGAAAGTATAGGTAAAACATATAATGTTTCATATAATATATTATATAGAGGTACAATTAAGAATGTAGTATTATATAATATAATCAAATCAAGGCAAAGCGCGGCGTTGAGTTCCGCTCACAAACATTATCAAACAAACAAACAAACAAATAAAAAATTAAAATCACAGAAATTAAAGAAAAATAACATATTCTAACATTTTTCTTACATAAATGCAAAAAAAGCATCGTCAATCGTTCGAAAATTGGCAAAAGTGATACTTCAGCTAATCCACTTGACTCATTTCATATAGCATTTACACAGTACAGTAATCTTTAGAGAGAGGCCGTATTTTTATCTTTTCATAGCATGCGAAAACTCTTTTGAGGCTAATGTTCTTGGTATCTACATGTGGGTCACGTAGGCCTTCATGCTCTGTAAGGTTTCTGAAACTTAGTGAAAACATTTTATTTCAAGTTTTTTTTTTTCATGGCTAGCGTGTTTATGACGGGTTATACTCGTAAGGTGGCATGTTACAGTTTATAAGGTTGGATGTACAATACGTTATGGTTTTTATCTTTATGTTCCATGCTGTGGATTAGACAATAAGTGACTGGATTCTTCACTTTCTGTTCTATTTTAAATATTAAACTTTGATACCAGAATTTTTTTTTATAGCTTCACGTTGTGTCCCACACTAGCAGGGTAGGCAGAGGGAACTAGAGAAGGTTACTAAAAAAAGGAACACTAGGTAGTTTCAGACACTCCGTTCTCTTTATAAAATTTATAAAAATTATAAAAAATTTAATGCTAATATTTTAAATTGATAATCTTTCAAGTGAGAATCGAATACTTACTCGACTATAATCAGATACCAAGTATATGATAGAAGTCTAATGTATAAAACGCACGTTATGTTAGTCTCTTAACATTTATAACAATTGTTCATGGGTTAGGGTACTTTGAAATAATTCATCTCACTGTAGTCCCACTATAACTTTAGTACTTGTGTTACACTATATAGTGCGCTATAGCTTTGCGATATTAGTACTATAAAAATTACCGTAAATAATTTGGTAATTGAATTAGTATTTAATGTCTGGTCTCAATATAATAATGTTCCTATGATGATGATGAATATATTAAAAATTTTCAAAAACTTAACCAATTTTAAAATCATAATTTATATACATATTGTAGATAAAACAGAAATTATCTGTTACAATATTTTTCCGTCCGTGACTTTCTTATTATTTGAAACATGAGAAATCGTATAAAACTTTTTGATTGCAGTGGGATTCGAACCGGTGTTTTTTTGGAAATCAAATAAGAGCTCTAGCTACTAAGTCTTATGTTCTTATGGAGCTACGTCGAAAGTATCATATGCTTGTGTTTTTTTCATCCTAAGTGTGTTGATACTTTAAAAATATTTAATAAAACAGCATTCTTTTTTGATTTATCAGAAATCAGTAAAAATCTCTCTACAGTGAGATTAACAAATTTTAAGTATAGTAGTTTTATATCTAAAAAGATTTTTTTAAATTCACGCTGTATCCCGCACATAGCAGGATAGGCAGAGGGAACCAGAAAACCTAGTGTTAAGACACTCCGTTCTCTTTTAACATTTTCGTTCTCTACTTTCCGCCGAATTAAGGCATTGTGTGTTAAGCTTTTATAGCTTTAGCTTGTTTTTAGCTTTATAGCCCGTTATTTAGTGTACAACACACTTTAAGCGTTACTAGACAAATTCGCTTATGAGAATCCTCCGCCCTATTTACCCCAGAATTCATTTGATCTGAAATTAAACGCAATGTATTCACCGTTTCGCGTTCGGCCTTGTTCTAGATTTTATGATTCAGTATATTATTGATTTATCTATATCATGTTAGTGTAAAAATATGTCAAGTTGTTTGTTACAAGTGTCAGTATTTGGGTACTTTATTACATGGCTTTTTTTCGTACACTAGGTTAGTTAGATAATCTAGTCAAATCTTTTCCCATTTTCTGCCCTTATTCATGTGTTGAGTGATGGAATTCAACATTTTTACAAATATATTTAGAATATTTTTTTATATATAGTTTTAGTATTGTATTCTAACCCCGTCCCCTCACAGGGAGAATAAAAAGTATTAATGTGAGGTAATGAAAAAAATATATAAACATGCTCATACCAACGACTTAAGATCGAATCCAAAACCAATTTTGTTTACAGTCAGATGTTATCCCATTGCACTACGAAGGCCTTAAGCTTCTGTTTCAATGAATATATATCTGCAAATGTTACAATGTAAGTACAATGTGCAATTCCAACTTACAATTTTTTTACAATACCACAAAAGAAAACATAATTACTCCACTTTCGTTAATTCTGTAGCCTCATTATACCTCACGTCAATCAGTAGCTTTTAATTAAAGAAAAAAAACAGCTTCACGCTTTATCTCGCATAGCAGGGAAGTCAGAGAGAACCTAGATGACTTCTAGATTGTATTTCTTTTGTATCCCGCACATAGCAGGGTAGGCAGAGGGAACCTGAGAACTTAGTGTTACACTATGTTCTCTTAAAATTTCCGTTCCCCACTTTTCGAGGAATTGAGAATGCGTGTTACCAAAACGAGGAAACGAAAATATAATGAAAGTATATAATATTAATTATTATAAATATTTACATATTTAAACAGAGGCACAAGCTTGTATTATATAATAACGTAACTGTAAACGCGTCAGGTTGTGGGTTCGATTCCCGCCCCAGGAAAAAAAATAATACATATTAATAAATAAAAATTAAGTATGTTCATTTCCTGGGTTTGGTAAAAAGGTAAAACGCGGCGTTGAATTCCGCCACTCAGCACGCAACGCCTCAATTCGGCTGAAAGTGGGGAACGGATGATCTCAACACTAGGTTCTCAGGTTCCCTCTGCCTACCTGCTATATGCGGGATACAGCGTGAAGCAAAAAAAATATATTTAATATTTTCATTTCCCGGAGAGGGAATCGAACCCACAATAGCGTTTGCACACGCATTTGCCTCTGCGCCACGACTATATAATTATAGAAATATTTATTAAATAATTTTAAAATGATTTAAAAAACTTATTTAATTACGGCGAGCTCTATTCGAGTAAGCCAAAGTACTAACGATAATTAATAAAATTCAACCCTTACATCGCATGATATGAATTTTAATTTCGTCTGCTTAAATACTTTTTTTTTTAATTTCTTTTGATTAATTGGTATGGGATCGAAAACGGAGGGTTACTGTAATTGAAAACATATTTGTGGATTCTGTGAAGGGATAAGCGGTTACGTTTTAATTTTTTGAACGAGAATCACTTTATTAAGCGAGTATATGTTCACAATAAGTTAATTTTTCCACTCGAGAGGAAAAATATATTTAAATTATTTTCTTACACGCCTGTCTTAGTACAGAGGCACAAGCGTGCGACTGTAAACGCAATAGATTGTGGGTTAGATTCCCACTCCAGGAAATGGAAATTTTCATTTCCTGGGTTTGGTAACAAGGCAAAGCGCGGCGTTGTGTTGTGCCACTCAGCACGCAATGCCTCAATTCGGCGGTAAGTGGGGAATGGAGTGTCTTAACACTAGGTTCCATCT
Source organism: Philaethria dido (assembly GCA_033558755.1). Taxonomy (NCBI): domain Eukaryota; kingdom Metazoa; phylum Arthropoda; class Insecta; order Lepidoptera; family Nymphalidae; genus Philaethria; species Philaethria dido. The sequence continues at coordinate 464,157 of JAKGSA010000707.1, forward strand.
GCTTACCCTGCTATATACGGGATACAGCGTACCTTAAGTGAAAAACGGTCTCGGCCAAACCTTAAGTCTTGACTCTAGATTATTTCTCTTTATCTTACAATGCAAGGAAAACCGTGAGCGTGCTTACTTTCTTTCCCCCGGTCTTTTAAGATATAGTCTTTTAAGATATAATCGACAAAAGAAGACTATAATAGACCACAAGAATGAATTTGAAGTTCAAAATCTTTATACACTCCAAAATATGACTAAAAGGTCATGAAAAAAAAAGAACATATAACCCTCATATATGAAATTATTTCATGACTCTGACCTTATTGAAACAAACCGCAAAGTTAAAAACACGTCAAACGCACAAGGTCAAATACAAAGAAAATTATAAAACGTTAAAACGACGAATAATCACTGGATCTTTATGAAAAAATGTAATTTCGTTCCCACATCTCTTTTGTTTTCAATATATAATAGTTGGAAGTATCATATTCCCATTATACTTGACGACTAACAATTCCGACAATGGATACGAGATTTTTTTTCGGTTTCGACAGTCGATGTAGGTCAACAGTATTCTGCTTGATATATTATTACTCGTCTTTTCCACTGTGTTTTTATTATGTAATTTTAGTTTTGCTTTGCTTTTTTGCGTACAATAGCGTAAAATGAAATGACTTTGAAAATTCATGAAGTGAACTGATGAACCCTATGTGCTTTAAATTTGTTTTTTCTTTGTATATTTTTAGTTTGGTATAGTGCGGCGTTTAGTTACGCCCTCAGATAATTGACGGCTTTAGAATATGGGGAAAGTAGAGAAGGGAATCTTAACATAAAGTTATGATATTAACTGCTGTCAATATTATATAAATGAAATACGCTACACAGTTAATAAAGTAAATAATTCAAGAAAAGTCTTTTTTTTAGATGCTAACAACAAAAATAAGTTAAATAAGTATATATAAGAATTTCAACGTAGCTGGATATGACCACATGGCTTAGCGGTCAAAGCGCTTGGACGGTTTCTAAGAGACCCGCGTTCGAGGCCCACTGCGCTTAATTTCTTTTACTCTTTTAAAAAATGTTTTTCCTTTCTTGGTCGTGTGTGATGATGGGGAACGGAAGTGTTAAGAGTGAACGGGGTGTTTTAACACTGGGTTCTTAGGTTCCCTCTGCTAACCTTGTTAAGTGCGGGACTTTAAATTTTCAAAAATAGCGAATAATTCATCCAACAACAAGATATTCAAAAACAAAAGTTAAAATCCTGATATGTACAAATATGTTATAGAAGCATAAAAGGTTTTAAAACAATATTTGTTGGAAAACGTGTGTTCATTTTATATTTTAAAATCGTAATTGGAAGTTTCATTGTAGCGGATAGGGGATATAGCTAGCTATAAACGTAATGGTTGTCGGTTCGATCCCCATTTAAAGACATTTTTTTAGCTTCACGCTATATCCCGCATATAGCAGGGTAGGCAGAGGGAACCTGAGAAGCTAGTGTTAAGACACTCCGTTCCCCACTTTCCGCCGAATTTATGCATTTAAAGAATTGTTTTTATTTAAATTACTTTCTATTCTTCGCTCTATGAAAATCACGAGCCGCGTTAAGTCCCACTATTTAAGACCATAAAGAAGATACAAACACAAATATACTCTTATATTATAACAGTAGCTTCTCTAATCTCCATATATGGTAAATTTGCCAAAATAAATAAATATAGAACATAAATTAAATATTATTAATAGTATATTATTAAAATAAAATGGTATATTCCTTAAGGAGATTTTACAAATGGTTTAGTTCTATGAAAAGACAAATGACTATTAATGCATGAACCGGTGCTCCCGTGACGTAACAATCGTAGGGGAGTATTTAATTAATTAGCTTATTCCATTATTTATTCAATTTGTTCATAATTTATATATTGTGCATTATCTACTACGTTATTAAGATTAATATGAAAAAAATGTATTTCTTTATGTAGGCACTTGGCTAACTTTGAAAATTGGGTAATTCTAATATTTGTCGATAGTCAGAAAGTGAAGGAGAACCTGAGAACCTAGAGGTAAAACACTCCGTTCTCTTAAGATTTCTATTCCCAACTTTCCACCGAATTGACACATTTCGTGCTGAGTAGTGAAATTCAACGCCGCGCTTTGCCTTGTAAAATACTAAATATTGATTATTATAAATATTTAATATCTTTTTTTTTAACTTCACGCTGTATCCCGCATATAGCAGGGTAGGCAGAGGGAACCAGAGAACCTAGTGTTAAGACACTCTTTCAACAATTCCGTTCCCCACTTTCCGCCGAATTTAATATCTTCATTTCCTGAAATGCGATTCGAACCCATAACCTTTCGCGTTTACAGTCGCACGATTGTGCCTCTGCGCTACGACTGGCCTCACTATATGTTAAAATGTATACCTAAATTTAGAAACACCTAAACTTATCACATAAAAAGAATTTTTTTTCACAATAAAAATTCACAACTTAGCAATCCAGATCGCCTTAGAGCCCAAATATTACATTCACATAATAGATATATCTGTCTAAAATGGCATTAGAAGACGTTATTAGGTTTCGTCCTCCATAACAGTAAGGTCACCATCATATTAAGGGCTAGTTATTATGAAATTTTCAACGGTCAGGATGACACGACACAATGGGCAGCCGATAGGTGGATCTTTGTCATTATAATACAGTGTCGAGGCTCGCTGCTCACGACACGCTCTATTAATAAATCCTTTGTCCATACATGGACAATTCCATGACCTCCATCTTTTTTTTTTACGTTTATTAATAAAAATGCAGAACATTCCTCTTATTGACATCAGCTAAACTGGTTGGCGCCAGCTTCCACCCTGATATTAATGTGGAACATCAATCCATGGTCACTTCCTTCTAAATATACAAGAGTGTTATATAGTATGTACTGACAGTTTTATCCTTTGACCGAATGCCGGACGGAATATATTTGGAATATTTATTAAATCTAATATATTTGGTTTATATTTTATTTGCAATATGTTTGTTTCGTGTCATAGTGATTGATTGTTCTTTCTACTTTGGTGTTTTTTTTCTTTATTTTTTCAACTACACTCTTTCTTAGGTATAAGAAGGTAACAACATAGTGTCAGCATATTCCGTATTTCCATATTTTTTTATTTTTTCCATTCTGGCTGCCTCTTGGTACATTTTTATAAAGCGCAATTAGCTTCCACCTGATCGGCAATAGCTTTAACTTCAACTTCTCCCCAGCAAAAAATACTTTATACATTATACTTACTTACTTAACTTCACGCTTTATCCCTAGCGGGGTAGTCAGAGAGAACGGAGCGCCAAACGCTACGGTCCCTGCATACCTCTTTCGCCTCGTCCACAGTCATTAACCTCTTCATGCATGCCCTCCGGGGGGTCCTCATGCTTTTTACGTGACCTTCCTCCAGTATCATTGATACTGTGTTCTAGAACGTCAACCGAGGTTTATACAACAAAACAAGGTTTATACTACAAAATAGCATATAATAAAAGAAGAAACACCATTTTATGGATTAATCGTGCCACCTATGTGTGAAGCACTTTAGGACTTGCAACGCAAATGTAGGCTTATGGAGCCCCTTTAAATATATTAAAATTCACCGTAGTACTTGGTATATTTTCAAATGAATCAGTAATAGTTATTTTGAATTTCATTTAGATAAAAAAACAGCTTCAAGCAAAGCAGGGTTGTCAGAGAGAACCTAGTGTTAAGACACTCCAGTCGATGCCATCCACCCGAATTTGTGTCATTGCCTGCTAACTGCGGTGTTGAGTGAAACTCTCTGGCCTTACCAGAGCGGAGAAATTATTATTATGTATAATCATTTCCTTGACTACGATACTACATAGATTATTATAATATTTAAATAAGGAAGATGAGAAACATCTTGCTTCATACAAAGTAACAATGGTTCCTTTATTGAATATGTCTTTAAAATTTGGACTGAAACAAAAAAAATAAATACGTAGCAACAAACATTTGGGTCATCAAACACAGTTTACTAGAACTCAGTACATTTACTTTGAAGCTTGACGTTTTTAGATGTTTTGGTTTGTTTACACTGTGTTGACGTAGCAATGTATGGTACACCATAAAATGTTTGAATTACAACACGATTTAATCTTTTCAAACAGATTACGAGTATAGAAATAGATGGGGCAAGAAAATTTTGTGTGACTTGAAAATTAGTATAGTTTTTATTTAAAAAAAACTAATATATATACTAATAACATTTTTCTATACTAATAACATTTTTAATATTTTTAAAGTGTTAAAATATTATTTAGGATAAAAAAATATCTTAGTATCATCAGATCCGGACACATGTGCCAATTTTAAAAATAATCCGACGGCAAGTGGGTCAAAATATGGTTGCTATTTCCTTTGACCTTGACGCGTCAAAAACATAAATAAAAAAGGAGCCTCACGCTTCAGTAGGATATTCAGAGAGAATCTAGTGTCTGGAGACACTGGGTTCACCCGCTTTCCATCTGACTTAGAACTACTAGGTGTCCAATGGCGGGACTTAACATCGCGCTTTGCCCTACCAGAGCGGAGAACAGAATTCTATTCTCAGAATAGAATACAGAACAGAATAGAACAGAATAGAATAGAACAGAATAGAACAGAATAGAACAGAATAGAACAGAATAGAACAGAATAGAATAGAACAGAACAGAACAGAACAGAACGGAACAGAACAGAACAAAACAGAACAGAACATAACATAACAGAACAGAAAAGAACAGAACAGAACAGAACAGAACAGAACAGAACAGAACAGAGCAGAACAGAGCAGAATAGAACTGTACAGAACAGAAACTACTAAATGTCCTATATTCAAAGGCGCTCTTATTGCTTCAAGCAATCTTCTACAGTCTACCTTTGGTGAACGTAGAATAAAATGCAATAGGGCAAAAGGGAAATAAGGTCATAAAATTCCCTCGAGCGGGAATTCAACCCATAACCTTTACAAAGTTACTAGTATAACGACAGAAAAAGAAGCATTTTCTTCTAGTGATTAATCTCTCCGCTATTCAGTTTTGTTGTCTTTTAAATTACATAAAGAATATTGTGTAATGTAAATATATAGGAAATTCTACCATAAAACCTCTTCTATATTGAAATACCATGTAATCTACTAAAAAAGATTAACGAATACCTACTACATTGTCCACAATGTATCATTCGGTACGAGAGGTGTATGTATGTACGTACTGTGAAAAGTAACTGACACGTCCCGGATTGCTTTGAAATATTTATGGCAGTCCTACGTTATTTGAACATTTTTTTTGTGATTGTGTTTTTATCTTTACATACATATGTATATAGTACTGTGAGATTTTAGCGGAAATTCGTTTGTCTTTGCTTATTTGGTTATAAAACTAAATACTAAGTTAACTAATACTAAACTTATAGTTATGGGTTCGATTCCCACTCCAGGAAATGAAAAAAATTAATTATATTTAGTATTTTTATTTTTTCGATATGGTAACAAGTCAAAGCTCGGCTTTAAGTTCCACCACTCAGCATGCAATGCCTTAATTCGGCGGGTAGTGGTGGACGGAAATTTTAAAAGAGAAAATAATGTCCTAACTTAGGATTTCTGGTTCCCTCTGCATATCCTACTATATGCGGAATACAGCGTCAAACTAAAAAAAAAAAAAAATATTGAATACTATAAGATGTTAAGGACTTTTGGTTTAGTAGGACAGCTTTGACTACAAAGGCGATTGGTTATGGATTCGATTTCGAATTCATGGAATGATTATGTTTAAATTATATTTTTTTACGGTGTCACGACGGGTGGCAGTGAGTTTAGCAACTCAACAACTCAATCTCGATTTTAGGCGGAAATTAAAGAACGGAGTGTCTTAACTTTAGATTCTCTGATTTGATCTTCTATTATGATGGAAACGGCTTATAGTTGCTTGAATACTTTGTTTGTGAAGTGTTAAGTTAGACTTTTTCATAAATAAACCACAAAAACACCTCTTACTACGTGCATATTAAAGGTCTAACAAGGTTAATTAAAGAGTACATTAAAAGGACAGATAGTACAAATTTTTGACGAAGGTAACGACAGGTGGACTTATTTATTTAGGTTATTCCGACCCGCCGTAACGGTACTCGATATGATTTAGAACTGTTTATTTTGTATTTATCCGTTATGTAAACAGTATTTGAGTAAACTTTGACTTTAAATATTGTGATGTTTTATCTTATGTTGGTACTTTTGGTACTTTTTAGGTGGTAGGAGGTTCGTCCTCCGACTGGCTCGCGACCACTATCATGTCAAAGACGAACCGCCAAATATCTAATGATGTGTTCCGGTTCGATGGCATGTAAGCCAGGTTTTCCCCTATCCCACCCATCCTTTCCCCAAAATGTGGTGGTTCTGATAGTGGACTACTACATTGTCCCCCCTTCCATCAGTATTCTCTAGGTTGGCAACGCATCTACAACATCTCTGGTGTTGTAGATGTCTATGGGCGAAGGTAACCACTTACCATCAGGTGGTCCTTCTGCTCGTTTGCCGTCCGTTATCAATAAAAAAAAATAAAAAAAAAAAAAACTTATGTGTATTTCTTAGTTTATCACTATGTCAAATAGAGGTTATGTAGAAATTGGACTTGTTGGTTGGTTGTAGGTTCGAATTCTACTAGAATAAATTATTAGAGAGCTTAACCATTATTTTAATACGTGTAGGAAAAGCTTTCGTTACGAAAATTATGCGGACGAAGTACATATTAATTTTTTTTCTCATAAAGTTTATATCAAAAAGAAGAAAGAGCTTTTTTTATATTAATGCATTAGACATACATTAAATGAACTAAATAAATATTACACACACTATCGTTCATCACTGTGTTCATCATTGGCGGAACCCAACGCCGCTGTTATAAGTTAGAAAAATTATTCATTCATATGAATAGGAAATCGAGCCCATAAGCATGGCATGTACAGTCAGACATGTTCACAATGGATCAATATATAAAAGCTAATTATTATGTGTATCAAGGAAAAGTGCGGCGTTGAGTTCCGCTACTCAACACGCAATGCCTCAATTCTGCGGAAAGGGGGGAACAATAATGTTAATAGAGAACGAAGTGTCCTAGCACTAGATTCTCTGGTTTCCTCTGCCTACCCTGCTATGTGCGGGATACAGCGTGAAGCTAAAAAATATGTTATACAAAAAAATCCTAGATCTATTTCTACTATTTTAAAATAGGATTTAACGTATTAAAATTTTATTCTAAATTAAAATCAATACGTGAAGTGTATTTCTAAAATATATAAATGCTAAAAATAGCATGTTAGAAACGAATCTTTAATGCTGGGCAAAACGTCATTTATTTTAACATGGTTTTATCAGAATGGCTTGTATTTATCTATCTATGAGTGTAAGAAAATCTGACAAAGCTATTTAGAACATCCTGCCATTATGTGCTTGAAAATTTGAACATGTGTCCGAATTTTATGATAATTCAATATTTTTATGCCATAAACTTGTATAATCGCCTCAAACCATGTCGATTTTTAGATGTTCATAACAAATTGAAAAAAAAAATACAATCTTGAAAAAAAAAAACGGTTTAAATTTTTTTTTTTTAATTAAAAAAATATTATCCACTATTGTAATTTGAAGATAGTGTACTTAGGATTTAGTTAAGTATATATTATGATGATTAACGTTATTCGATGTTCAGGAGTTTAGCCCTAGACGGTTTGATTTCCTCAATTTACTTAAAACGTCCTGAAATGCACAAAAAGTATAAATAGGGAATGGTCAAAAAGAAATGAGTATAATTTATCACTACATTCCTACCTTGTTTATCTGCATAGAATAAGTACTCGTATATATACCTATTCGAACATATAAATATTTTTAAGTCTTTTATTTGATGTATACTTCTTTAGTTATTTTTTTAACTTTTTTATTACTTATATAGCGGGGTAGGCAGAGGGAATCAGAGAACCTAGTGTTAAGACACTCCATTCTCTTTCAACATTTTCGTACTTTCCGCCAAATTGAGGCATTGCGTGTTGAGTGGCGGAACTCAACGCCGCGCTTTGCCTTGTTACCAAACCCAAGAAATGAAAATACTAAATTTCCTGGAGTGGGAATCGATTCTTTAGTTATTAGTTTTACAAATATAAAAGTACACTTATAATTTTTATATAAAGTATAGTATGTTTTGATTATAATCTTCTGATATTAATCCACTAATATTAAACAATACTGTAAAGTTTCATCCAGATCGGTACAGTAATTTTTATCTAAAAGAGTAACAAACATTCATCTTTACAAACTTTCCCATTAAAACATTAGTAAGAACTTAATAATTTTTACTTGTAGTTGTTCTTTCTTGTTTAAAAATCTTAAAACTAGTTCAGGAGTAAGTTTCATTTTAATTTAAAATGTGACAGTTTTCTGGCTGCAATATAAAAAATAATTTCTTTTTGCTATTTTATGTCAAGGTTAGTAAGTACTGCCAACTTAGCCAAAGGTCTGATGTAGGTCACGCATACGCTATCAGGAAGACAAATCGATTTGCATTTTCGTTTTTGGCATAGTATTGTTGGCAACACTTTTTTACATAATAATAATTTTAAAGGAAATTGTTGTCTAAATATTTAGAGCTAAATATAAATGCTTAAAATAAAAAAATTGGGTATAAATATTAAACTATTCAAAAAAATTGAGTACTTAGGAGGTCGTAGATGTACTTCACTAAACATTATAAATGGTGAATTACCTTTTCAAATAATTGATATTATTTTGTATCCTCACACGTCAGAAGCACTAGCTATCATATTAAAAAAAATCAACAAAATTGATCCATCCACTAAAAAGTTATGCGATAACACGCATAGCAAAAAATACCACAATTCCTTGTTTTTTTTTCTTTCAATTAAAAACTACGGCAAATCGACTTTGATAGCAAAAGTTAGCTATTATTAAAAATTGAAAATCAGGAAATAATAACATAAAAATGAAGTTTTGACATTTTAACAAAACGCCATATTAATAAATTGTATATTTTACAATGTGATAATCATTTAGAAATGGGTGATAATATAGAATGATTTCATTTTATAGTATGGTATGCGTAATAAATGCGTATTTTTATGTTTCCTGTTAGGCTTACCATTGACATATCACAAACAAGTTATGTTGAGGCAATTTGGAGATATTTTTATATGATCAATCATTGGTTTTAATTAAGTTTCGATTTAGTTTATTAATATATATAAATTTTGTCTGTTTGTACGCAAATAGAAAAGGCATTATATTTTTTTAGTAGCTTCATGTGCCTTCTAGTATAGAACGTTAGGTAGAGGGAATCTAGTGTCAAGTCATTGCTTCTTCATTCTTAACTTGATTTTTTTTTATTGGTAAAGGATGGCAAACGAGCAGTAGGAGCACCTGATGGTAAGTTGTCCTTCGCCCGTGGACATTTACAACACCAAAGGAGTTGTAAATGCGTTGTCGACCGAGTGTTCAGATGGGAGGGGGAGGAAATAATGTAGTGGCCGCGGCAGTTCGCCATCGAAACCACCACATTCTGGAGAAAGGGTGGGTGGGAATAGGGAAAACCTGGCTTACATGCCATCGAACCGGAACACATCCTTAGATATTTGGCGGATCGTCTTTGACATGACAGTGGTCGCGAGCCAGACGGAGGACGAACCTTCTACCACCAAACTACTGGGATACACGTCTCTTACGGGACCCAGCGGCGGAGGGGAATTGTATTCTTACCCCGTTACGTGGTACATTTCTTATTATGTAACGGAACTCAATGCTGCGCTTTTTCTTACCAGAACGGAAAAGTGAAAAAAATAATTATAATAATTTTCTAGAGTTAAGATCGTGTTAACAGTCACACTGCGCCACGGTGGCTTTATTATTTTTTTAAATCATTCTTTATTTATAAATATTATTATTTTATTACAAGCAAAACCAAGTGCTCTAATATAGTTATTTGAAAACTGTTTATAATATTTATCACACCTTCAGCAATATTTACGTTATTTAGGTGTCAAGATATCAATCACTAATGGATTTACTCATTATATTTTTTGTTCAAGTAAATAAGTAATGTTATACAAAATTGATACTTTAGCTACATCGTCGCTTTTGGATAGCTACATATACCTTGTATGTAAAAAAACCCCGATTTCAAAGACAACACACTAAAAAGTACAATTGTTACGAATAACTCGGAAACTACTTATCAGATGTAAGCTAAATTTAGTTGGGACTACATTATAAGTATTAGCTATTATAAAAAAAAAGAATTATCAACATTGCTTCACTCAGTAAAAGGTTATACGGTAACACATATAAGTAATACAGTGTAATTAGATGAATGAGAATCTCCTCTTTTAAACGATTATCAGAGGAGGGATATGTTTTTCTTGCGTATCATGTATGTTTGTAATATTTTTTATTACTTCATATGTTCCAAACCGCTAGACTGATTTATATAATTAAGATGACGTTAGATAGGTATTGATATTCCAAGTGTTCTTAGATATGTGACGTCTCTTTTAATCCAATATGGCGCCCTCTAGTGGAAATTACGTCATGAATAAAAATAAAAAAATCTTTGATGGGTACCGTGTGGGGTGTCAAAAGAAAGGATTTAATTAGCATATTTGAAATATATAACACACAACTAGCTTTTATAGCTATGGTATTTATTTGTATTTGCTTCCTAATTTGAAGAATTGGTTCAGTCGGGTGTTTTGTTGCTTATAATTATGTGTGTTATCAAGTCTATTACAAATGAGATACTTATATAGATATTATGGTCAGATTACCTAAAATATTTGTAAATTGTTGCCTACGTGTGTCATTCTGAATTTATAAGCTATACTATATCTAGACCAGTTCAGTAGTTTTTGCGTAAAAGGGTAACAAACACCCATCCTAACAAACTTTCACATTAATAATATTGATAGAACTTTTTTTTAATTACGTCAATATTGTATTCTATATATCACCCACACATTTACGATTGTAAACATTTACAAAAATAGTATTCTTTATTTCCTAGCCATTTTCAAAGACATTGCACGTTGAAATGTAAGTGTAATGTCGCTCTTGGGTGCAATTTGAGTACAGTACCATCGCTTTTACTTAAATAAAAGTTATTGATTTCATCACTGTATAAAATATCTAAAAATGTAATAAATAATAAAAAAAATAATCGAAAAAAGTAAACCGATTTAAAATTATTACGAATAACTCAGAAACTACTCAACAGATCTTTACTAAATTTAAATAGGACTAAATGCCTGTCGTGGCGCAGAGGCACAAGCGTGCGACTGTAAACGCGACAGGTTGTGGGTTCGATTCCCACTCCAGGAAATGTAAAGTTTAGTATTTTCATTTCCTGGGTTTGGTAACAAGGTCAAGAGCGGCGTTGAGTTCCGCCACTCAGCATATAATGCATACAACATCAATTAGGCGGGTAGTGGGGAACGGAGTGTCTTAACACTATGTTCTCAGTTTCCCTCTGCCTACCCTGCTATATGCGGGATATAGCGTGAAGCAAAAGTTCACTCAGTAAAAAGTTATTCGATCACACACAAAAAATACTAAAGTTGAATTGAAAACCTTCGCATTTTTTGATGTCAGTGAAAAAAATAGTGATCGGTCACTAAATCCTATCTATTCCGGAAATCATAAATATGACAACCAATCATCTACTTCATTAAAGCAATGTTACATACATTAGTAGTTTCAACACTATCTCAATCTACAGATACCGTTTTATAATACCGGAAGTTAACAAGTCGATATCTAATCTTTGTTGCACTTGGTTATATTTTGAATTGAACCTAATTATTATAATTTTGGATTCGAATCCCATACCGAATACCGAATGGTAATATTAATATACATAGCTTCACGCTGTATCCCGCATATAGCAGGGTAGGTTGAGGGAACCTGAGAACCTATTACTAAGACACTCCTTTCTCTTTCAACAATTCTGTTTCCCATTTTCTGTCGAATTGAGGTACTTTAATTTATTTAAATTTTGTACCTTAATAATAAAGTAGTCAAAACAAATAATTAGTTAATATACTAACACTTCGTAAATTCTGACTTCAACCATTTAATATTATATAGCGCGAAATACGGCACAAAAAATCTAATCCTGTCATATTCACGTGTTACATTTTGCTAAAGCTTAGAAATTAACTTTTTATAACACTTTGTTTAATATATTACTTTTTTTGCATTACTTATTGTAATACTCACACAATAACGCACAATTACAACTATTGTGCTTAAAAAGTTGAAATTTGGCTTATAGATTGGGCAGTATATTGTAGAACCAAGTTACTATGGGAACGGAAAAAACTATAAATGAAACAAGCTAAGCTATAAGTGATAATAATTTATGTATAAATAGAAAAATGACTAATATATTTTTCTTTGATGGGGTGTCAAAGAGAACGAAGCGTCAATTATTTCGTCTTGTTTACAGTGGCTAACCTCTTCATATTCGCGCTCAGTGGGGTTCTTATGCAACTACAATAATCAAGCGCTTATCAGAGTGTTGGAATGGAAATAATTTAAATATAAATAATCCGTCGATTGGGAATCGAATCCACGACCAATCGCGTCTACAGTCAGATGCTGTCGTACTTAGTACATTGCGATGGCCTCAATATTAAATATTTTCATATGTATATCACTTAGGTCTCTTTCTTTATATTTATTTAAATATAATATATTTTTTAACGCCTGTCCTAGCGCAGAGGCACAAGCGTGCTACTGTAAACACGACATGTTGTGAGTTCGATTCCCACTCCAGGAAATGGAATTTTTCATTTGCGGCGTTGAGTTCCGCCACTCAGCACGCAATGCCTCAATTTGGCGGAAAGTGGGAACGGAGTGTCTTAACACTAGGTTCTCTCTGCCTACTCTGCTATATGCGGGATACAGCGTGAAGCTATATATGTTGATATATTTTTTCTCTCATCAATCTTAATTTTACACAAAGTAATGCTTTTGACCTTACACTCTTCACAATGTCAATAGTTTAGGCAGACAAAAAACGGTCGGACGGGCTTGAGTCTGATCAGTATATTAAGAGTTCCATTCCTAGCTTTTATATTAGCTGTAATTTTTTGCAAGCTTAAAGGGATTCTAATGTCTAAAGGTTTTAGATTGGACTGTTTATCTGTGAGCTAAAATTTTATTTTTAGCATGTTTCTTTTTTGTAAAGTATTGTAAGGTCGTATAGACATAGCACAAGCGTGTGACTGTAAACGCGACATGTTGTGGGTTCGATTCTCACTCCATGAAATGTTAGTATTTTCATTTTCTGGGCTTGGTAACAAGGCAAAGCGCGCCGTTAAGTTCCGCCACTCAGCACGCTATGCCTGATTTCGGCGGGAAGTTGGGAACGGAGTGTCGTAACACTAGGTTCCCTCTGCCTACCCTGCTATATGCGGGTACAGCTTGAAGCTATGTATGTACGTATAATTAAAATATTTTTACTTATTTTCTTAACGTTAGGCTTTACCATGCGGGATAAAGCGTTATAGCAGGACAGTCATAGAGAACCTACTGCGAATACATTCCGTGTTCCACTATCCGACCGAATCCGAGATATGGCGTAATATATGGTTTTGTTCCGGTCTTAGTTATTTTAAGAATCATAGCATTTTGTATGGAGGTTTAGTTGACATAAAAAGTGTGTCAAGACACTCCGTTCTCAACTTTTCAACAGAATTCAAAACATTGCGTTTTTTTTTAACTTCACGCTGTAACCCGCATATAGCAGGGTAGGCAGAGGGAACCAGAGAACCTAGTGTTAAGACACTCCATTCTCTTTCAACAATTCCGTTCCCCACTTTCCGCCCAATTAAGGCATTGCGTGTTGAGTGGCGGTACTCAACACCACGCTTTACCTTGTTACCAAACCTAAGAAATGAAAATACTAAATTTTACATTTCTTGGAGTGGGAATCGAACCCACAACCTGTCGCGTTTATAGTCGCACGCTTGTGCTTCTGCACCACGACAGGCGTTAAATTAGGTAAATAGTTTTTACATAATAAATCCTTCAAGAGAGAAGCGAACCCACAACCAACTGCCTTTTCAATCATCCTATTACGTTACTACGCAGCTTAATATGAAAAATAAATACAAATAGAAAAAACCCTAATGACTATTAATTTCTAAGAGTAATAAAACGAAACGATCAATTAGGTCTAGACAAAAGACAAAAATGCTTAGTTTAATTAAATAAATATAATATTTTAATGAATTTGTTTAACGCCATCATGGGAATAACTAGTTATGTTTATTCGAGTGGCAATTTTTAATTGACTTTAGACTGTTAGTATATTTTTATTGATAATAACTTTACTAATAAGCCATATAACGCCTGTCATAGCGCAGAGGCACAAGCGTGCGACTGTAAATGCGATAGGTTATGGGTTTGATCCCCATTCCAGGAAATGTAAAATTTAGTATTTTCATTTCTTGGGTTTGGCAACAAGCTAAAGCGCTTCGTTGAGTTCCGCCACTCAACACGCAATGCCTTAATTCGGCGGAAAGTGGGGAACGGAATTGTTGAATGAGAATGGAGTGTCTTAACATTAGGTTCTCTGGTTCCCTCTGCCTACCCTGCTATATGCGGGATACAGCGTGAAGTTAAAAAAATACAATATAAAGTAGTTTTTATATAGTTCAGTTATTTAATTATAACCTTTCGAACGTTTCTGTTGACCAAATTTACAAAATAATGGATCACACATTGAAAAGGACTTCCGCCGTAATTCTGCCAGAATTCAGAAGGCAGATCAGCTTGGGGAAGCTGATCGGGTGGGGATAGAATTCCCAACCATGGCATATACATATATATACAACCACGCACTGTTCCACTGTGCTCTGATAGTGTCAACATCTCTCGATGATTTCTAAAAAATGTCTTACTAATTACTAGGCTTTTCATAAACACATACATACATAGCTTCACGTTGTATCCCACATATAACAGGGTAGGCAGAGGGAACCTAGTGTTAAGACACTCCGTTCCCCACTTTCCGCCGAATTGAGGCATTGTGTGCTGAGTAGTGGAACTCAACGCCGCGCTTTGCCTTGTTACCAAACCCAGGAAATGAAAAAAATCATAAATAAATATAATAATGATTTTTTAATAAATACAAATTATTCTTAGTTTACAAAACCAGAGACCGAAAAAGAGCTCTATGACTAAGCTTTACGTCAATATTATTAACTAGAGGCCAGTCGTGGCACAGAAGTACAAGCGTGCGACTGTAAATGCGACAGGTTGTGGGTTCGATTCCCACGCCAGGAAATGAAAATATTAAATAATATTTTTTTTTTTCTTTTCCTCGCTCTGGTAACAAAGGAAAGCGCGGCACTGAGTTCCGCAATAAGCACGCAAATCCTTAATTCGGCAGAAAGTGGGGAACGGCAATGTTAAAAAGAGAACGGAGAGTCTTAACACTAAGTTCTCTGGTGCCCTCTGCCAAAGAAATTAAATCAACTCAGTACTTGCTTATCTCATATCCAAAGCCATATAACTTAATATAATGAATATAATCAAACAAATCCAAACAATGGCTTCAGAGGAGCTATTAAAGGCATCCATTACAAGCTCCCGGCCACAAATCACAACCTAAATGTTATTGTTAACAAGATTCTGTACTGGGGGGAGCTCTGCCTCTGGTATAGCGATACCACGTTATTGGTTGGGTTAAGTAACAACAATTAGGATGGGTGTGCAGATTATAGTCGTATATCAAGTGATGCATATAATACATACATACATAGTTTCACGCTGTATCCCGCATATAGCAGGGTAGGCAGAGGGAACCTAGTGTTAAGACACTCCGTTCCCCACTTTCCGCCGAATTGAGGCATTGCGTGCTAAGTGGCGGAACTCAACTCCGCGCCTTGCCTTGTTACCAAACTCAGGAAATGAAAATTTCCATTTCCTGGAGTGGAAATCGAACCCACAACCTGTCGCGATTACAGCCGCCAGTCAAAGTCGCAAATCAAGTGATAAAGAAAGACAAATTATAGTATGTAAATTATATGTTATGTTTACTCAGTTACAGATCATGTGTAGAAGAGGAGAGAAGAGAAGAGAGTGAAGAGAGAAAGCATATTGATAAGTTATAAGAATTTTTTTAAAGTAATTATTTTAAATAGCAGCGTCGTCGACGCGTTACCGGAAATGTTGAAAGAGAATGGAGTGTCTTAACACTAGGTTCTCTGGTTCCCTCTGCCTACCCCGCTATATGCGTTGTCGTCGACGCGTAAAATACGCGTTGTTGCTACATGTGTTGCACTTTATGTAAAAATGTATGTCAAATATATGATAATTTGTGTACGTAGTATTTGTTTTATTGTTTTAACGTATTTGTAATGCATTATTGTTAAAATATTTACCCTACTCGATTTACTCGATTGCATCGAGTCCGCAATTCTTTTATGGGACAATGTGTATACTTTTACAATAGGATCCCAGAAAACGTCCGAGAACTTTCCATTTTACAATTTAAAAAAATTGTAAAAAGACGTTTGTGTGTTAAAGGTTATTACCTAATTAGTGGTTTTATGTTTTTAAATGATAACACACCTTGGGAATGAAATGCTCGCTCCAGTCTGTTTCAAAGGTATCATTGCCAATAATAAAGAATTGTAAACCATTGTCGAATATAAAAAAAAAAAAAATAGTCCGGCAGTTTCTTGCGCCGGTTCTTCTCAGGTCTGAGGCATTAAATTTAGTGAACCGGTGGTAAATTATTTGACGTTCAAAAAATGAAGCTTGTAACTTCTTATTTTGAATAAAATTATTTGACTTTGACTTTGACTTTGACCTATGTACTTCTTCTCCATATAAACTTTATCTAATTTATATTTTATACTCCTAAGTCCATATATTTTTTTTCAAAAATGGATCGAAAGTTTGTTCACACTTTACCTGCTAATTCTTTAAAACATCATAAACATTTTATTCTAATTATGACCACACCTAATAGAGAGATCGTAAACATTTGTAACTTTGTTATGATCCACACTCTATCAGGCTCTCTTTATCTACTGTGCATAAAACAAGACATCCTAACATCTGGTTACTTGAAAATCTTAACATCCGGACATCAGAATGTCTGAATAATATAAAAAAAAACTATTAAACGTTTAAAGATCTACAAAAAGGGACCATTGTGGCGCAGTCAGCAGTGTATAACACAATCTCCGCTCTGGTAAGACTGAGAGCGGCGTTGAGTTCCGCCTCTTAACACGCAACGTCTCGAATTTGGGCGGAAAGTGATGATCGGTGTGTTTTGACACGAGGTTCTCTCTGAGTACCCTTCTATGCGCTGATTGTTTTTTAATACCTAGCTACATATCTTTTATATTTATTCATACATATAAAATATTGTACACTATATTCTTTTTAAAAACCACAATATGTTCCTGTTAAAATCCACATGTTCCGGTTACAACCGTAAAAAATTAACAATAGTAGCAATTCCTACCATGGCCCCATTAAAGTGTATGGTAATTTTCAATTTTTACAACTTTTAAAAGTTTTAATACAAAATATTATGACTTGAGCTTATAGGAAAAAATATTTTACATACAAAAAAAACAACTGATTTAGCGTAGCGCAGAGGCAGAAGTGTGCGAATGTAAACGCTACGGGTTGTGGGTTCGATTCTCACTACAGGGAATCAAAACATTAAAGATTTGTAACAATTAATAATTAATATTTTCATTTTCTTGGTTTTGTAACAAAGCAAAGCGCTTTAATTCGGAACGGAAGTGATAGAACGGAGAGTCTTAGCACTAGGTCCTAGCTTCTTTCTGCCTATTAAGTTAAAATATTTCTAGAAATATTTGCGCATGACAAAAAACTATGAATTGAATTATTAATTATTATATACGAGGAAAAAGACCATCGTGACGCAGTGAGACAGCATCTTCCTTTTTTTTTTACTTCACGCTGTAACCCGCATATAGCAGGGTGGGCAGAGGGAACCAGAGAGCCTAGTGTTAAGACACTCCATTCTCTTTCAACAATTCCGTTCCCCACTTTCCGCCAAATTGAGGCATTGCGTGTTGAGTGGCGGAACTCAACGCCGCGCCTTGCCTTGTTACCAAACCCAAGAAATGAAAATGCTAAAATTTACATTTCCTGGAGTGGGAATCGAACCCACAACCTGTCGCGTTTAAAGTAGCACGCTTGTGCCTCTGCGCCACGACATGCGTTAAAGCATCTACCTGTAAATACGATTGGTTGTGGCAAGTCATAGCACGGCGTTTAGTTCCGCTATTTAACACACAGTATCTCTATTTCAAGCAGGATGTGCAAAATGGAAATAACGTTGTATACAAAATCATTTCTTTAGTCAATGAATGACTGACAACGCATACTCGTAGGCATACCATTGGGCGTAAAAAACTGAAATTTGGTATGCTGAATTGCTCGAGAAGTATGGAAGCAGTAAGAGAGGTTTATTATATGAATATTAAGAAAAAACAGGTTTTTACATTCTAAAATAGAAACTACAAAGATAAATAGAATTCAAAATTATATAGAAAGTCCATTCAAAAGTGAGTGAGTTATGAGTGACGACTCGTAAATTTTAAATTAAATTTTGCAGCAAGCGTCTCATTTCAATCGTCATCTCTATTTGTTTATATCAGGATCTTAACATTTACTATACATTTATTGAAAATTCTTTTAAATTATATTAGTTCATACACATCTAATAAATCTTAATAAATTTATTACTAGGTGTTACAGGTGTTTATTTCTTTTTTCCTTCATACAAAAATAATATTGTATTCAACGATTTCTCCCAATATTTACTTTCGTTTCGTTACTAAATAAATATAAACATGTAATTTAATAATTTTTATACATACATAAAGAGAAATATTTTTAATTTCGATTTTTAAAAGATTTTCCTTTCTGAATCCTTTTATGAATAATATGTTTTTTGTTTTCTAAGTGTGTAATTAAAACTTCAAAAATATTTATTAATTGCTTTCTCTCTGGCCAAATGATTGTTCTTAGACATAATCTTTGGGTAGGAGAAAGTAAAAATCTTTCTACAAATGCTAACAATAAAAATAGGTTGTAACAAGATATATGATATATATAGCGTCGGATATAGGATACATAACGCATGGCTTAACGGTCAGAGACGCTTGGACGGTTTCCAAGAGGTGCGGGTTCGTGTCTCGCTGCGTTCAAATTTTTATATATTTTCTAAATATGTTTTTCTGAGTTCCTAATATAACACAAATGTCAGTACAGTCAGTTTAAGAAGTATCTGTCGGTTCGACAGCATAAAAAGCTCCGTGGCAAAAGCTGATAAACATAACAGCTGCTTTTAAATTAATTTTACTTACAATAATTGCATGTCCAGTGTCAGTACAGCATGGTAGAATTCCACACACGAACATCGTTATAAAATTCTTGAATTGAATATCGTGCAATTTTCAATAATATTTTTTTAAATTTTATTTTTAACAATTTATTGTCTATAATTGCGTCTGCGTGGACTTTCGGACTAGATGTATTGAGGGGCGGAACTAAACGCCGCATAGTGTCCTACCAGAGCGAGAATTTTATAATATTTCCTCGCTAGCTTCGTTGGATAAGAACATAACTTTTACAGTCAGTCGGTTCTGGGTTTCCTTTCCCTATTAGTTATTTAATATATTTTCACATGAGATTCAGGTCTGTTAGAGGCACAAGTGTGCGATTGTAAAGGGTTCGATTTCCACTCCAAAAAATGAAAATATTAAATAATATTTAGTATTTTCGTTTTATAGCTCTGGTAATAACGTAAAGTGCGGCGTTGAGTTTCGCCACTCAGCACGCAATGCCTCCATTCGGCAGAAAGTGTGGAACGGAAATGTTAAAAGAGAACGAAGTGTCTTAACACTAGGTTCTCTGGTTCACTCTGCCTACTCTGCTATATGCGGGACACAGCGTGAAGGTAAAAAAATATATAATTTTAAATATTTTTATATTACAAATATATCCCTTAATTAAATACTATCCGTTTAGCATTTAGCAACAAGGATAAGGATAAATATTATTTAGACGGGATCAAGCGGGGGTGAGGACAGTGGGAAGGAGGCCAACGTTAGTCGTATGTCGGCGCGTCAAAGGGAAGGACGTGTAAGCTCGTGAAAGCTAGTATATTTACGTGTTCGTGACTGTGCTGTGTTGTGTGATTTGTGTTTTATTAGGGATTTTAAGGTAATATTATATTTTTTTATAGTATTTTTTTTTATTTTTTGCTCTTTTTTTTATTTGTGGCTAGTTTTGGTAGTTCGAAAGTTTATGTACTTAGAGCTTTTTTATATAGCTTGACGTATGCTAAAAAGCTGTCCTTATTTCAAGTTAAAATATATAAATAAATATAAATAAATGTTATATATAGTTTTAGATAAAAACACGTTTGTCTTAGTAATTATAAAAATAATTATATGGAAGAATATATAATTCGTAAAGTCATAATTATAAGAAAGTTCTTTTAAGGAATGATATATCGTAAGGTTATGTACATATTTGCCTTAATAAAATATTTGATATAATGTTTTTCTGAAATTATTTTTTTTAAATAAAGTTTTAAATTTTTGTATGTTTGATATATAAATATAATGAACCCCATTAACCTTACAAATTGGAGCCTATGTACTCGTAGAAGTTATTCTTATGTATAAGTTATAATATGAAAAAAGGTAACAAGCTTTCATCCATACTGAAAATTATTAATATTCAATAATAATTGGATATATTTTTAGTGATAAATGCATACGTAGTATGTACGAAAAAGGTCAAAATCTTTATTTAATGAGCTCTTTGATTTTCGTGATTATTACACATATTAAATGAAACTATTTTAACCGGATTAATCGCGTATATTTTTGTATTCGGAAATACATATTTGGAAACCCGACGTTTCGATCACTTTACAGTAGTCTGTGGTCTTTATTTTTTTATAATTAGGTATATAATGATATATACAAATCTTTTACATACATACATAGCTTCACGCTGTATCCCGCATATAGCAGGGTAGGCAGAGGGAACCTAGTGCTAAGATACTCCGTTCCCCTTTTAATAAAATAAAAAAAATATTATTAATGATTTTCAAATATACATATATTCTCATGTTTTACATATATTTTATTTTTATTTTTAGTGGTTTATATTTTTAAGCGATGGACTTTATAAAAGTATAGTACATTAAACGTTTGCGTCGGCGGAACTTCAGACATAGGTATCGATCTCCTAATTTCACTAATTTAACTTCAAAATAAATTATATATATATATATAAAATTTATTTTGAACTTAAAAGTTTAATTAGTGAAATTAGATACTCAAAAAGAAGAATTTCTTGTGTAAAATGAATTCGAGATGCTATTGCGTAAATAAATGAATTTACTGTACAAAATTTATTTGATCGTAACCTAACACTTAAAACAATGATAAAATAATTAAGACTAGTGTCCCTGTTGACGCGTTAGCAACGCGTTGTCTTTATCAATGTATATGTCACTTTATATAAACATGGATGTCAAACTATGGTAGTGTGTGTAATATTTATTTTATTAATTTAATATACTTTCTATGCGTTAATTTAAAAAGATATTATCATTTTGCACTCCTTCCTTATATAAACTATAAGTGTGCCAAGTTTAATACTCCTCCGTCCACATATTTTTCGTAACAAGGCATCCAAATTTTTCGCTTTACGTATTTATATATAGATTTTAACATTTAAAGATAACTGTCTTCAAATTAAATACACTAAAAAGTAAAATTATTAGGAATAACTCAAAAATTACTTGTCAGATCTTAACAAAATTTAAATGGGACCACACCAGAAGCAATAACAACAGGGTCCCTAAACGTCTGCTTGAGTCAAACCCAGATGGCAAACGCAAGGTTGGAAGACCTAAGCTTAGGTGGCTTGATGGAGTAACCAAAGACCTCAAGACCTTAGGCTTCAAAAACTGGAAGAGAGCGGCCTTGAATAGGGAGGAATGGAATAAAGCGTTGAAGGAGGCTAGGGCCCACCGAGGGCTGTACGGCCACTGATGATGATGATGACACCAGAAGCACTAGCTATCATATAAAAAAATAATCATCAAAATTGGTTCATTCTACATAAAAAATACAGTCGAAATGACATCTTCCTCCTTTTAGAAAGTCAGTTTACAAAAATATTTTTCAACTTTGTATCATATCTTATCTACGAATATATAAATAGGTTAGCCACTATGGGAGTTTAATGTAAATTAAAATTCATATTACACTAAGATATAAGATATAAATATATAGCGTAGAAGTTATCATGTATTCAATATCAGGCGCAACCATCAAAAGCATTTTAATGGAATTCCTAATCTTTCTAAAGTCCAAGATAATTATGAAGCAACTTCACGCTTTATCTCAGCAGGATAGTTAAAGAGAAAGAGAACCTAGTGTTAAGACGCTCCGTTCGCTTCCCAAATTCGAAACATTGTGTATTAAGTGCGGAACTCAACGCTGTGTTTTTGTAGAAGTTTTTTAGTTAAATTAGTTTTAAAGTTAAATAAAGTAGGACTGCCTCATGCTTTTTTTTGGCATAGGATGGACGGACATATGAAAGAAATCTTTTATATGTATAAAATGTTTTATGCGTTACTTAGTGACTGACAAATAACTTAAAGGTGAAGCTACTGTCCATAGAAAAAGAAAATTTGGTGCGTAGGCTCCTTGGAGAGGATTTCTTGAAATTTCAACTAAAACAGGATTAATTTACCTATATAGGTTCTTTAGTCACGAGATACAATTAGTTGAAGTATAAAATGACTTGCCGATATGTGTTTTCATGTTCTCGATAATAATGGTAATTTGTACAAAATCGATTGAATGGCGTGGCTGTCCCAACTATGTCCCTTCTGATTTTTGTAAAAAAAAGTTTTTTTTAAATGAGTTTTTTGATCTCTTTTTTTGTACTTCTTCAAGTTGGTTTCAATTCTCTAAATTGCTTGCATTTGTTGACAAGTCGATTGGCATTTGACTTTTTGGTTTATTTCGATTAATCCTACTAATATTATAATAGTTGTAAAACTGAGGCATGACAACATGACTCAATTATATATTGACATAATTATGCCTCAATTTTCCGAAAATGAGGAATTACAATTGGGTGTTTAACACCGCGTTTTCAGGTTTCCTCTACCTGCCTTGCTCTGTATATTCTGCTGTATGCTGCGGGGTATAGCGTGAAGATTATGAGATTATGAGAATGTTTGTTATTCTTAAACATAAAAATTACTGAACGGATTAAGATGAGACTTTACAGTTACATTGTTCATAAATCAATACAACACAACCGACACATGTAGGTGACAATTTAAAAATATTTTTGGTAATTTGCCCATAAAATAACAACATGTATCTATTGAATAACATAGTAATAAGCAAAAAAAAAAAATAATTTATCGAAAATGTTCTTTTGGGACTTCACGCATAATCCTTATATAATAAGCCTACCTACCTGAGGTAGAAACTGATAAGTCACTATGTTCACTTTCTGTTTCAATAAAAACATTTTTTATTACGTGTCGTTAAGCAAACCCCTATTGCTATGTCTTTACCTCCTATAAGAACATTGTATATACCTACTAATATTATAAATGCGAAAGTTAATAAGAATAAATGTTTCTTATTCTTTTACGCAAACACTTCTGAACGGATTTAAATGAAAATTTACATTTAATATAGGGCATTCGTGGTGCAGAGGCACAAGTGTGCGACAGTAAACGCTACAGATATACTTCGATTCCCACTTCAAGGAATAAGAATATTAATTATTAATATTTCCATTACCTCTAGTTTCATCGCTCTGGTAACAAGGTAAAACGCAGCGTTGAATTCTACAAATCAGTACGCAATGCCTCAATTCGGTGGAAAGTGGGGAACGGAAATGTTAAGAGAACGGAGTGTTTTAACTCTAGGTTCTCAGGTTTCCTCTGCTTACCCTGCTATATACGGGATATATTGTGAAGCTAAAAAAAAATAAATAAAAAGAAAATTTATACCAGCTTTTATACCAGAATACAACATAAACTATAACATATAAAGATTTTATGTAATTTTATTTTATTTTATTTTATTTTATTTTATTTTATTTTGGGACAAAAAACAGTGGTACAATGTATCTTATACACATTAATAACTACTTAAATAACGCTTATTATACCACTAGCTACATTATCCACTTATTACTAGATTAATTATTGTTAACCTAGGTGAAATAAAACTACAAATACATTACATTAACACAGTGAGCTTGAATGAGTGACAAAAAATAAATGAATTTACAAATATGCTAATCAAAAAAAAAAAGAAAAAAGTGACGTATAATTTGACGTATTTTTATTTATAATTTGTATATAATTTGGCCATAATATGATGATAAATATCTAGTTATAAATATAACATACCATAACATTTATTATATTGGGACAAATTAGCTGAAGTAGCGTGGGTTTACGTTTATTTGTTAATAGCAAATAGAAAGAAATAATAGATAATCCTTTGTGTTTCATTTATATACTTTTATTATTTATTCAATATTTCAATAATCATTTATTTATGCTAGTTGCTTCCCGTAACTTTACCTACCTGGCTAATTGTGTAGTGTTTATGGTCAATTGTAAAATATAAAATCTCATTACTTGCGCCTGTCGTGGCGCAGAGGCACAAGCATGCGATTGTAACCACGACAGGTTGTGGGTTCGATTTCCACTCCAGGAAATGTTAGTATTTTCATTTCCTGGGCTTGGTAACAAGGCAAAGCGTGGCGTTGAGTACCGCCACTCAAAACGCAATGTCTAAATTTGGCGGAATGTGGGGAACGGAATTGTTGTAAGAGAACGGAGTGTCTTAACACTAGGTTTTCAGGTTCCCTCTGCCTACCCTCCTATATGTGGGATACAGTGTGAAGTTAAAAAAATAAAATTACTTGCTTCGTTTGGGTACTTATCAAGTGCATACTTAAAAAAACATATTTAGAAAATGCATAGACAATTGTAAAAATCTCTACACAGAAATGCTAGCAAAAAAAAGTTATAACAATCGTATAAGAATGTCAACGTAGTGGGATAACAACGTATGGTTTAGTCGTCAGAAGGCTTAAAGCTTTCCTCGAGGCGCGGATTCGAATTCCGCTACGTACAAATTTTTATATGTTTTCTAAAAATATTTTTTGTTCCAAGATTAGATTTATAACAATTTAAAATTATTTAATTATACTTTCTAAGTAATCTATATATCAAACTTCTGCTGACTATAGTCAATAGCTTCAGTGTTGTCAAATGAGATAATGCACGACGTTAGATTCCGCCATTCACGATGCAATGACTATAAAAGGCCTGAAAAGTGGTTAAGTTGCACTCAGCTCAATTTTTGATAAATATAGAAATAGCCTAGTGTTAAAATACTCTTAACACTAAGATCTCTCTTTCTCTCTCTCTGTTTTCTGTCATATTCTCTGCAACTACACCTTCGACAAATCTAGGCAAGTTCTCACCGTTAAACCGGATTATATCAAGCTTTAATTCTGTGTCCAGGAAGGTAGGCATTTTTTTTTTATTTATTTTTTTTTATTTATTTATTGACATTTATTTCGTCAATTCAATACTAAAGTCCTTGAGATCTGAATGACAACTAACATCTTAAATCATTATTATATTATGTTAAAAAAAATTCACTTCAATTTAATTCTAATTAGGTATGTAAATTATTTGTATTTTTCACAGTTTCACTTTATTTTTGTATTTTTTTGTAATTTAAATATATTTTTTATTTCTTTTGTTTTAAATATAAGTATTGTAGGTGTGAGATATACATGCCGTCATCACCTACAATTGCAGCGGCATTTTGTAATTATTTTAAGGTTATTGTTTTTTTTTTAAATATGTGTTAGTGTTCGCTGTGTTGGTAATCCAAATAAATAAATAAATATATGGCAAATTAGTGAAACAAAAGGATAAAGGAAACTCATTCACGACATGTTAAAAATTCTCATAAATTAAACCATTTTAACTAACTGTAAGGCATTTTATTTCCATATATTCATAATAATATTTACCAAAGGAAAACATTACTTGGTAATAAAACTCCAAATGAATCTTTAATTAATGTTTCGTAGGAAAAAACGAATTGTATGTACAATACGATGTACATATACTTTATCGTTCATCAATCTTGTATGTTGGTGTTGTGATTTAAATCGTGTTTAATGAATACAAATGGTTGCCTTTCTTTATCTTCACGCAATCCTACACATTGTACGCAATCTATTGGGAAATCACTTCATTTTTCACGCTTTTTCTAAGTTTACCTGAATCTCACAATCAATCAATGTATAGAAAAATTATGCCACATAATTTTGTTTCATTTGTTTTCGTTCGATCTGAAAAATTGCACACGTCCGGATCAAATGATAATCCAATATTTTCGCATAAACCTAATATCCTGTGTTCCTTTTAGTTTCTTTTCTTAAGTAATTATTTAGATAACACACTTAAAAATCCATAATCAATTTACAATATACCCTATTAGTGAAATATTATATTAGTATTATAATTGCAAAAAATTGTAGGGATGGATGGATGTTTGTTACACTTTTGCGCAAAACCAACTAAGCTGATTTAGGTGAAACTTTACAGTACAGCTTTTTACAAAATAACACGTAGCCTACAATTTTTAAAGTTTTTGTAATAATTATCCAAAATATAATGATAAATGTCTTTTTTTTAATTACAAATCCTCACATTGTCTTTCACAGAGAGAATTTTGTGTTAAAACACTCCATTCTCTCCTTTTCCAGTCTTAATTAATTACAAATTACATCTAAACCATTACACCAACCACTAAGCCATGACCACCACATGATTAATTTGTTTTTGTAATCTTTTGTACAAAACCCTTCAACTAGAACTGACTAGCTATCGAGATGTTATTTAAAAGAGACGTAGCGTGACGATGTTATCTTGATGCCAGTTGCTATTAGCACCAAGGCTTTAAAGTCAAGGCCATATGAAAAAAGGTATTTTGAAACCTAGAATTTTAGTCAGCCTAAGTAATTGCGAGCAAACATACCGTAGTGTAAGAGAACAGAGAGTTTTAGTTGTAAATTCTTTCTTTTATTTGTCTGCCTTAACAACTTACATAACTTACTTACTTATTTTTCCCTGTGAGGGGACGGGGTTAGAATACAAATCCCTTCCGCCACTGGGTAGCGTCCCATAAGAGGCGGTTATCCCAGTAGTTAGGTGGTAGGAGGTTCGTCCTTCGTCTGGCTAGCGACCACTATCATGTCAAAGACGAAATTAATTTCAATATATTTTTTTTTTAGTTTCGGCAAACGGAGTATCTTAGCACTATGTCCTTTCTTACAAACCTGTTATTTTCTTAATTTAATATCTAAAGCTATATATTTAATTTATCTTTATATATTGGATATATTGTGCATAAAATCCAACTATACCGGAAAACACGAAATATAAACATAAAGAAAACATTTAATATTGCGTTCGAATGAGAATTGAATTTACAAAAATTTCGTGAACAATGAATGAAAGTTAATTTAGTGCTTAAAATATGATACTAGATGGCGTTACAATACTATAATAGAGTAGATATTGTCTTAATACGTCTTCTTGATATTTTTGATATAAAAATTTCATTATAAAATCTTATATAAAAGGCTTAAGAGGTTTTGATGAATTTACAGCAAATAGGTAGTTTATCTTTTGCATAGTGAGATACTTTTTTTGTCTTTGGACTCAATTGTAAATTCTACGCAAACAATTTATGTGAAACGGCAGCTTCACGCGTTTTCCTCATATTACAAGAAAGAATCTAGTGTTAAGACACTCCGTTTTCGGCTTTTCTCACATTCAAGACACGTAATGTGTTGAGTGGTAAACTAAATGCACGCTAATTTTATATAACTAGTGTCCCGTATGTGTAGTGTGACGTATATGTCACTTTATGTAAACATGGATGTCAAACCATGGTGTGTGTAACATATTTTGTTAATTTAATATACTTTTTATGTATTATTTAAATAAAATTATGCTTAAAGAAAGTATATTCAGCTACTAACTCCTTTTATATAAGCTATAAAGAGTGCCAAATTTCCATCAACTCTGTCCGCATATTTTTCGTTAAAGGGATCGAAGTTTTCTGTTTCATATTTATATATAGATTATTATTTAAACTATTTTTATGTTCTTTTTATCTCTATATTTGTAAATGATATTTTTTTGATTTATTATAAAAGCTTATACAAATTGTATAATATTATTTTTACCCATTTTAATAATATATTTATTTCCTCTTTGGACTCAATTGCAAGCAAATTATATAAAACAACCGCTTTTACGCTTTTTTTTTTTCTCATATCAAAAATAATTTACCTAGTGTTAAGACACTCCGCTCTTCGCTTTTTGTCCTTTCAAGACACATAAGTAACGGATATGTTGAAAGTGAACGGAGTGTCTTAACACTGGAGTTCTCTGGTTCCCTCTGCCTACCCTGCTTTATGTGTGCGGGATACTGGCGTGAAAATAAAGAAACACGCATGTGGCACGAGTGGCGAAACTAAACGCCACTATTCATTTTATGCAATAATTATTTAATCTATATTTATGAGTATAATTTTTTTATATTTATAAATGAAAATAATAATATTTAATAAAGTTATTGTGTACCATAATCCTATATTGTTCAATTCGCACATCGTATGTTCTAATAGAGCCAAAGTTAATTACTTTAAGCAATTTACATTTATTATGAATATTTGTTAATAATATAATTATGAAAATTCAGATAGTATAATATATTTTATCACTTAATTTTCTAAGAGGGCAGGTGGTGCAGTGGAACTGCGCCAATGTATGACTATAAGCGCTACGTTGTGAGTTCGATTCGTCATCGGGGATATAATTATATTTAAATTATTTCCATTTCTTCGCTTAGGTCTTCTTCTTTTTCTTCTTTTTCCAACCCTTATCCCATTATTTGGGGTCGGATCTCCTTACTCTTCTGCGCCAAGACGTGCGGTCCTGGGTTGTCGGTTTAGGCAACCTCTCTTGTTTTAGGTCTCTAGCGATAGTGGACCACCAGGTCAAAGGCGGGCGGCCTCTACTTCTTTTTGACTCTAGACTGAAATGACTCCGGAAATGACTTCCATTTTTTCGCTTAGGTAAGTAAAAAAAAATGTCACGTTAAGTTTTCGCTCAATAAAGAATGTTTCGAATTCAAATAGAAAGCAAAGCACGGAGTGTCTTCACAATAGAATCTCTCTGCCTATCTTACGGCTAATGGTAGTAGAGAACAGAGTAAAATGTCAATATGTTCTATGTAAACTAATTTCCGTTAGGGCCTACTCTACTGGGTACTACTCTACAGCCTATTGAGTTCTACTCATACATACTCGCATATAGCTTCACGCTGTATCCCGCATATAGCAAGGTAGGCAGAGGGAACCTAGTGTTGACCTCCGTTCCCCACTTTCCGCCGAATTGAGGCATTGCGTGCTGAGTGGCGGAACTTTGCCTTATTACCAAACCCAGGAAATGAAAATGCTAAACTTTTACATTTCCTGGAGTGGAAATCGAACCCACAACCTGTCGCGTTTACAGTCTTACGCTTGTGCCTCTGCGCCACGACAGGCGTTAAGTCCTATTCGAGTGAAGAAAAGTCATCCACTACGAACGAATTACGTAAGTCGAGATTCGTGACTCACAGGAGATGCTCTTGCTATTTCATGGCACAATCCCAAAGGTGGTCAAGGTCAGAGCTCGTCTATCTCGGCTTCCCGCAAAACCTACTGATTTTGCAAAGGCCACTAGGGCCAAATATATGCTACATAACTGAAAAAAAAGCTTTATTTTTTCACTTTGTATGAATTATAATTATTTTGAGTACTTTTTAGGATAATATATTTCATTTACAATATTCTTTATTGCTCTTCAAATATATATTAAAAAAAAAAACAGATTATTCAGATAATTAATTAACAAAGGTGGACTTATCCCTAGAAGAGATCTATTTCAGTCAATCTGTAAACGTGGATGCATAGCAAGTAGCGGGATTCAAATTTCGTGCAATTAAGCATTTAGAAAAATAAAATAAAGCAAAACATATAAAAAAATAAATATATAAAATTACAATATATATTATATACATATACATAAATAAATAAATAAAGAAAAAAGAAAACAGCTTTACGCTCTATCCCGCATAGTGGGGTAGTCAGAGAAAAACTAGTCAAAAAAATCCGTTTGTTGCTTCCGCCCGAATTCAGGATATTGCGTGTTAATTGGCGGAATTCAACGCCGCGTATTGCCTTACTAGAGCGGAGAAGTACAAAAATGTATATAATCATTTCCCTAGTAGGAATTGAACCTAAAACCAATCGCGCTTACAGTCGTCGTCACTGCACCACGATGGTTTCTAAAAAATAACATTTAACGTCAACATAGAGGGTAAAGGGTTGAAATACATTTAATAATAAAAGATACTTTATTAAGTAGCGGCTCCTTTTTAAGTACATAGGTATATTTTTAAAAGCATGCACTTAGCTTGACGTATTTGAAGTTTATGATGGAAATTCTTTATACCAGACGGAAATGGGCCACACGTCAATCACCGTATGCGGGTGTTATCATAAATCAGACACCGTTTTAAGGTATCTTACATACTGTGCGTTTAAAAGGTCTTGGATGTTTTTCGTCTCTGAGACGAGTATTGGAATTGCTGGATTTGTTTTTTTTTATAAAAACATCGAAATAAAGTAAATATTTGAGTGTTTATTGTATATTTGAAGTAATAAATTCATTTATTAATATTTTTTTATGAGTTAAATTACATCCACGGGCTCGGACTTGCCCGTGCCTTTTGTTATTAATTATATTAATATATTTTTTCCTTTTTTTTAACTTCACGCTGTATTCCGAGACCCTAGTGTTAAGACACTCCGTTCTCTTTCAACAAATCCGTTCCCTACTTATATCCCACATATCAAGATAATGCATTCTTTACTTTCCTTCGAAACTCAATTTTGTTCAATTTTCTCATTATATGTGTTAGGTGACAAAATTAAGTTTCGTGCTTTGATTTACTAGAAAAATAAATAATTTTTGTCACTAATATGCAAAATTTCTAAAACAAAATGGTGAATAGAAACATATATCGTTAGATTTTTTGCCTATTTCTATAACAATTGTCACATACAACATAAGATGTATCAAACAGAGTTATAATTGACAATAATAAAGATTTTAACATAAAAAGAAAACTGACAACTAAAATACACTAGAATGTAAAATTATTATGAATAACTCAAAAACCCTTTTTCCCTGTGAAGGGACAAGATTAGAATACAATTCCCCTCCGCCGCTGGGTAACATCCCGTAAGACGAGGGTATTCCAGTAGTTTGGTGGTAGGAGGTTCATTTTCCGTCTGGCTCGCGACCACTATCATGTCAAAGACGAACCGCCAAATATCTTAGGATGTGTACCGGTTCGATGGCATGTAAGCCAGGTTTTTTCCCCTTTCCCACCCATCCTTTCCCCAAAATGTGGTGGTTCCGATAGCGGACTACTACATTATCCTCCCCTTCCATCTGTATCCTCTAGGTTGGCAACGCATCTACAACATCTCTGGTGGTGTAGATGTTCATGGGCGAAGGTAACCACTTACCATCAGGTGGTACTTCTGCTCGTTTGCCATCCGTTATCCATAAAAAAAACCTACTCGTCAGATCAAAATTGGTTCACCCACGAAAAAGTTAATGCAGCAACACACATAAAAAATCGAAATAAGAACCTCTTTTTTTAAATCGGTTAAAAAATAAAAGCATTTCGTTTGTAAAAACCCTAAATTCCACCTAAATTTCAAACATTAATGATTTGAAATTACGTAACTCTTTGGTTTAGTACGTAAGTACTGTTTGTATGTTTTATAGCACAATACTTGTAAAAGTTTATAGCGGATGATATACATATATTTTATTGTAGTATCGTTACAATGAACATTATTTGTTTATATGTTCATTTTATATGACTGTGGCTGTGTTATATTTATGTCATACTGGGGATAAATATTATGGTAGGGTTTTTTAATTACCCAATTTCAGAAAATAGGAGGTTTTGACTTTTGTGTGTTCCCGTATATATTTTTACTGGGTGAGCTATTTTCATTACATATGTGTAACTTTTTACTGGATGAACCGATTTGGATGATTCGCTTCTTATATGATAGCTAGTGTTTGTATTATGGTTTCATTTAGGTTTAGATAAGATTTGATATGTAGTTTTTGAGTTATTCGTAATAATTTATAAATATTTATTTACAAAAAATATTTTTATATTGAAGCTTCACGCTTTTTTCCTATTAAAAGTAGAAATAGCGTAACCTAGTGTTACATGCTCTAGTTTCCTCTCAATTGCGAGTTGAGTTGCGGAACCCAACGCCGTGTCATTCTCAATTTTGTCTATCTCGATCAAAAAAATGTTTGCATCGAAAATAATAACAGAGAGATATGTCACATATTGTTTTCTTCAAAAAAAAAAATAAAAGCCGTTACGGGTGGTCTAGTACACTGAACGTCTCAGATTACAATACCACTAGTGAGAGAATACGTAAATTTATACGTTTTTATAATTAAAAATCTCATAAACCAATAATTACTATTACAGAAACGGGAAGTCCAATTAAGCTAAGCTTAATTAAAAGCATTATTAAAATTTTTCTTCTTATTTAGATTCAGACTAAAAGAAAAAATAAGGAATTTTAGTTAGTGATTGTAAAACCCAAAATGGATATATTGAATAAATCTGTTTACGCGTAAAATAATATACGCGTACAACGTAAAGTCACTTGACATAAGTGTATCAAACACACTTTTGTACAAAGTGACTTGGTAATGTGTAATATTTATTTTAAGAGTTATTGATTTTGGCACTTCTTATTTCACTTTCGCAGAGGCACTAGCGTGTGACTGTAAACACGACAGGTTGTGGGTTCGATTCCCACTCCAGGAAATGTTAGTATTTTCATTTCCTGGGTTTGGTAACAAGGCAAAGCGCGGCGTTGAGTTCCGCCACTCAACACGCAATGCCTTAATTTGGCGGAAAGTGGGGAACGGAATTGTTGTAAGAGAACGGAGTGTCTTTACACTAGGTACTCAGGTTACCTCTGCCTACCCTGCTATATGTGGGATGCAGCGTGAAGTTAAAAATGAAAAGAAAAAAAAAGTCTTTTCCTTTTGAAATTTAAACGCTTAATAGCCAAATTTCTCCGCTGTGGTAAGTCAAAGCACGGCGTTGAGTTCCGCCACTTAATACGTAATGGCTCGAATTCGGGTGAAAAGATAAGAACGGAGTGAGTAGACACTAGATTCTCTCGGATTACCCCGACATAGCAGGGTAAAACTAAATTAATTACTTCAGAATAAATTATAATGCAATATTTTGGGGCCTCTGAGGAACAATTGTTATGTAATTGACTAAAACGCGATGGTCGTAGATTATAATTTTACTCGTGGGACTATTTTATTTTTATTATGGCTTTCCCCAATTTGAATAGAAACAGCCAGTGTATTATCTCTCTTTTTAATTGTGAAAAGATAATGACTGATCACTGCTTTTATGTAATATAAGGTAAGTGTCTAAAATATTAAAAAAAAACGAAAGAACTACAAATTTTAATTGTTTTTATAGTGTATATAGGAAAAGTATTTTTAGAAAACCTAAAAAAATCAACGTAGCGGGACTTAACCTGTACTGAGAAGGGTAGAGTAAGGGTAAATTTCCAGGTCCCTGTTTGAGTCTCGCTGCTTTTAAATTTTAATAATGTATTAACACTAGTATAATAAATATAAAATTCAAAATTTTAAAAAGATATAACTACAAACAAAGAGATCTTCGTAGCGAAGGCTGGAAACAGAGGAACTGTGTCCGATTGGAAATGCGATTGGTTGTCAGTTCTATTTCCACCCAGGAGAATGATTATATTTGAATTTTTTTAATTTTCCTTCTCTGTTAAGTGCGGCATTGAGTTTCACCAATCAATACTCTGTGTCTCTTTTTTTTTTAAAATGAAAATTACGTCGATTTGTAGGTTTTGAAATTTTGAGGATTATGATTTTTGATATGGATTCGATTATTTATATATAATTATGTATATTGTAACGTTTTCCACCTCTCAATTTTTTTTTTTTTTTTTTCTATAACAAAATGATATAAGTAAATTGGCTCATGATACGTCTCGCGGTTAAGATCCATTATTGTTATATTCGTAAGTAACTCAAGTTCTTTTAGAGATTC